>JAODKL010000112.1:1021921-1041326 GCA_026780765.1 Petrocephalus schoutedeni
GGAGAACATGCAAACTCCACACACATGGAACTGGGCAGGATTCAAACCCCGGTCCCAGAGGTGTGAGGTGACAGTGCAAACCACCGCACCACCGTGCCGCCCCACTAACCAAATCAACAAGAGCATTTCAGGAGCTCACTATGTATTAAAACAGCTTAAGATCAAATCACTGCTGTACCAACTTGGCTTCCTTTTACTCTTGTCTCACAAGTATGTTCTGGCTTCCCATTCTGAGCGGGCGCTTCGGGTTTTGTGGGGCTTTGGACAACATTCAGACGTCTGAGATGAAAGACTCTTCAGCCAGCGGATGGCTGGTTCGAGAGGGTGTCCCATAAGGAGGGCTCGGGTGGCTGGCTGTCAAATCAAGCGCATCTATTTCAATGCCTTCTGTCACTATATATAAAAGGCCCTCAATTTCCCCACAGGCTGCACATGCTGACTGGCATGAGCACTCCCCCTAGTGGCGAGGTCTTCTGGGTCACGGCAGATGAAAGCAATGTGACTGGTTACTGACAGAGTGAAGCAGTATCATTTAGGCTATGAACTCAAATTTGGCAGTTAGATGAGCAGTAATTTCACTTTGGAAATCCCAACCCTGACATCTCATCATACTTTTCTACCTGAACAGAAAGAAACACAAGGTATAAGAGTATTTCCATTTAGCCTTTGACAATACCTGAGAAGTTTTCATTGCAAAATGTATTATCCGTCTTTATTCCTTCCAAAACAACCTTTATTAGTGGACTATTAATACACGTTATAATTGGTAGTTATTGCACTTTATAGCAGGCTGATGCATGGGTTACCCGGGGCGATGAGGCGTACAAAATGTTCTGTGCTTTTTATACACCTGCATTGTCAGCGGACTTCCAGAGGCTCGCTCTGCTTTTCTGGTTTTAAATCTGTCCTTTTAATCGCCCCGGCCAGGTGCGTGCCTCGCCCAGGGCAGGTACTACAGCCCAGGCAAGACCTTCAGCAGGGACTGCCAGAAGTGTTACTGCCACAACTCCGGCTTTGTCTGCCTCTCGTGAGTCAAGGCGCCTTCCCACCACACGCTTATGGCTGGTAAAGTGACCAAGGAGTCTTTCCATAGACATGGAGCGTTTTTTTAGACAGAGCTGAAGAGATTCCGTACCGGTGCATTATGTCAATTTCGGCTTGATCCGGAAACAGCCGAGCAAATGTACTGATGTGTCATTTTCAATCCACAGAGTGAAGAAGCCCACATCATGGCCCAAGAAATGCCAGCGGGTACAGACAGTGTGTGGATACCGGGTTGTGTACCTGGAGAACCCCGAGCGGGAATGTCGAGCCTACAGCTGGATTGGATAGTGAGGCAACATGAGAAACCGCATTCTTTCCCTCCAGCCAACCTCCCTGGCCTTTGACCTTCAGCCCTCTGGGCTCAGATTTATCCAACGACCAATAAATGAGAGATCATTACAAGTGTCATGCCCCTCCCAAT
Organism: Petrocephalus schoutedeni; assembly: GCA_026780765.1. Taxonomy (NCBI): domain Eukaryota; kingdom Metazoa; phylum Chordata; class Actinopteri; order Osteoglossiformes; family Mormyridae; genus Petrocephalus; species Petrocephalus schoutedeni. Next base: position 1,023,387 of record JAODKL010000112.1, read on the forward strand.
CACTCCTGCTTTGATCCTGCCAGCAACAAAGCAGCATCTCTGTGAGGCACCGTTAGGGTACAGAAACAGATTTGTTTCTCTACAGTGGAACAACTGATGATGCAGTACAATGTTCTGGCCAGGTCCAGTGTATCCAAGAGAACATCCTTTGGGGTGATATGCAGACTAACATCATTATCATGACCTCACGATTGGTCAACCATTCTCCCAGCCATAAACTAAAACAAGCCAACACTGCAGAGGCTCAGCGGGTAGTGATGTTGTCTGTGCCTTTGCAGGGTACAAGTGTTCCCAAACACCAAAAATAAGCTGTACATTTCATACACCATGACCACCATAGCTCTGTGGCTTTAAAAAATAGTTTTACATGTACTGCAGAACCTCAACTGTCCTTCTTATGGACGATGTTCATTGTCACGTATTGATAAACTTCACTTGAGCTAATAAATATAGATCTCACCTGAGGTACCTGGTCTGCACTGACATGGAGCCCTTAGGACTAAATTTACACCCAAATCCTTACCTGCTGCTTAGCTGAAACCGCATAAGGCACCAGAAGCTATTGAAAACAGAAAAAAATGTCTCAGAAGTGTAATTCCTGAAATACATTATCAGGAGCAAAAATAAAACATATTACAGCTCGTTTGCTTTTGTTTTTCAAAGTCCAAATTAGCGTGACTACATTGCATAAATAAAGCTCGGTTCCGTTTAAAAATCTGCTTTTCTCAAGCTCATCAATGAAGGTCAGATTCAGTCCCAGTGCCAGACGAAAAAGAAAAGCCAATCTGCAAATTTAGTGTACTATATTTTCTTCGTACAGTATATAACACATTTTATACAAAGTACACATAATCATACACATTTGCTTTTTTTTAATTAAGGTGCTGGTATTTTGGGTCACAAGTTTTCTTCAGCCATGACTTTCACAATGAGAAACATTCAGGTAACGAGTGAGTACCCTTCCGTCTTCTGCAGGAGAGGCAGGGGAGAGGTCAGAGGTCAGAGGTCAGGAGAGTGCTCAATCCGCCATTTGCCCAGTCACCCACAAATCCCAGCCCCCAACAGGTGGTGGGGAGGGGGGCTCACGCATGCCATAGAAGCCACCTTTGCCAGCAGACGCCGTGCTCATTCCTCCTCGAGCAGAGCCTCTCTGCTTGGGGGTGCATTTGTCCACACTGGAGGAGAATCAGCGGTCCATGTGAGCACTCGAGCCGCGGACAGCCGCTCGCGTTTGACAGCCGCTTGCGTTTGACAGCGTGCTGTTGTTTGTCCCCACGCGACGGCTGCGGCGCGACTAGCTGACCTCGCTGTGTTTCGTTCATTGCGACGGGTGACAAGCCGGCTAAGAGATAAAAACGAGAGGTACAGCATTCTGTGGAAAATGAGACGTTCTTGAAGCAGCACTTGCATTTACAAACTTTTTCCCTTAAAGAAAAAGGAAAGACAGCAGCTCTCCCCATCGAGACATTCGCCAGCGCACGCTGTTCTTTTCTGGCGGCTGCTGTGGGGAACGCGCAGTTGGTCCAAGGGGAGCAAAAAAAAAAAAAAACCAAAAAAACTAAACAAACAGAAACATTAACCCTCAATTCTTAAAATTCCTCAGTCTTCAAGGATTTAACGGGACAACCCAAAACATAACAAAAAGCCCCCCCACCCCCCATTTACCCTCTGTTGCTCTCCCTGCATTCCTGTACACTGAATGTTTGTTAAAAAAATAACGATAATCACTGTGATTCAGTTTTCAAAAGTCTATTTCCAATTACAAAGAGATTGAATGACTTCACTATGTGTGGAGAAAGCTATAATGGATTAAAAAAATAAATAAAAAAATAAACTGCAGCACCATGGATTATAAGATCTGTATGAGTCAAGTACAATATACCAAGCCTAGAATTGTTATAAGTGAAATAAGATCCAAAAAAAAAAAAAAAACAAAAAAAAAAAAAAAAACAATTACAGATCCTGACTCCAGAGGTCTAACGTCATTGATGGGAGAAGACAGAGGCTGGGCATCGTATGGAATGGTCTTCTTAGGAACTCAGTCTCGTCAAATATATTTCTTTTGCACCTTTCCCCCTGCATCTTTATAACGGATGATACGAATGACATTTGTTTGTATTGTTACAATTTTACAATTAAAACAAACCCTCTGTCACAACAGGACTGATCTATCAGAAACCAAATCGTGCATAATCTGGAATTCCACCGATTTTTTATTTTTTATTTTTTTTTTTACGCTTGGTGAAACAAAACCATCATAAATCGTTTGAAGTACCAAAAGAACAGGTACTGATCGGCATGTCTGGATTATCCAAAACCTTACCTATCTGCACGTGGTCTCCCATGATGGGAGGAAAAATTTAAAGTTACACGACCATTTACACTTGTCCAGAATTTCTCAAAGAGGACAAAGCCCATGTGTAGCCATGAGAACGGCGACTACGGCTTCCCAAAAAAGAAAGGGGGGGGCATAAGAAAACGATCCGGATAAGTCTTCCCTCCCCAGGGCTCCACAGCCCCCCGGAAGTCTGCGCGAGTCTCAGTAACTTCCTGACTGTGTCCTTACTCCTGAGCCCGAAATCTGCCGATGCTGGAACTGGCCAACGGGGGCGCTGCGCTGCGGATAGTGCTGGGAGCCGGAGGCCGACAGGAGCCGGCTTCCTGGGGACAGCACCGCCTGCATGGGGCTGTCTGGGCTTAAGGTCCGCACCCCGGGCTGCTGGGATAACCTTGATGTGTCCGTTTTCGGGAGGCTCTGGTTGAGGGAGGGGGACCTGGGGACGCCAGCGGTGGTGGTGGTGGTAGCGACCAGCCCAGAGGGGGCGCTGTTCAGCAGGTTGGATTTCAGGGGGCTTCCGCTATAAAACTGGGAGCCCTCCATTCCCGCGGGCCCGCCGCCGCCTAGCTGGTGAGGGTGTTGCGGGGCACCCCCTGTCTTGCGGGAGGAGCTGCACCCGATGGAGTCGAATGAGGAGGTGACGGAGGAGGCCTGAGCCGGATAGCAAGGCGCTGGGCCGGGTGGCTGCTGCTGTAGAGGGGGGTCCTGAGTGAGTGGGGGGTTCGAGGTCAGACGAGAGTAGTAGGCCTGGCTGGGGGAGGGGGCTGAGGGGCTGTAGGAGCCGCGGAAGGGTGATGACGCGCTCTGGTGCAGGAAGGAGGGCGGCTCCGTCTTCTGGTGGCTCTCAAACAGGAGCGACGGCACCTAAAACAGACACCAAAACTGGCTGACTGACTGAACCCAACGGGTCGCCAGGGACGCTGATCCGCGGCAGAACCTCAATCGGGCACCACGCTGCTCAGTTATCAGGAAATCTCATCCACTGGGGGGCGGATTACGGTCTGAACCCCAGGGTCGTGGGTGAGGGCTATACCTGGTGAGAGTAGATGGCAGGGCTGTGGCTGTACCGCTGGGGACTCTTGGCAGGGGAGACCAGGCCCCGGGGGGCCACCTGGGCCTCGTAGCCATCCGCGTCGTGCACATCCGAGACGGCAGCAGATGCGCGCAGTTCGGCCGCGTTTGGCCGCCTCCCGGGGGAGGTCTTTTGGGGGCAGTCTGTGGCGCCGGCCCAGGGTCCCGTGCCGGCCTCCTTGTCCCGGCAGCCCTCGATGGGCCTGGCCACGGCCTCCGTCCTCTTCAGGGCATGCTCCATCTTCAGGCCACCCCTCAGCACCCGCTCCAGGACGCCCTGGCCCTCGCGCAGCCGCTCCACTGAAGTGGGCACCATCCTGGCAGGACAGAAACATCAGACATCAGAAGCTCCCAAGCCACATATGAGGCAGCAGAGCACCTGTACTGGAAGAAGAGGAGCTTTGACATTTTGTTGCCATGCATTATCAAGCAACGGGTTAGCCCCTTTTACCTATGCGTTACCTCTACTCACAGATGGGCAGTATGATTTCCCGGATGAATACAATCCCCCCCCTTTTATACAAGAAACTCCACCCAGAGAAAGACAGCCAACTATATTATGATTAAGACTTAGAAGCACTTGGGAAAAAAGAAAATCCTAGGTAGCAAAATATGATACTTCATGATTGCATCAGAATTGGCATCCTACATTAAAACAGCACAAATTGGTCCTCGTCTTTTTAACAGCACTAATTTTCATACATGAGGATGTTCAGGGGGGAGGGGTGATGGAAACCCCAGTCAAAATCCCCCCTCCCAGGTCCTTACCAGTGGCTGCTGCTGTCCTGGCTCCGAGACTGATGGCCCAGGGCCTGGGAGGCTGCCGCGTGCTCCGGGGGGCTAACCTCCTCCACGTGGGGGATTGGAGCATGTGCTGGGGAGGACAGGGAGCTCTGGGGGGAGGCTGGGGGCTGCAGAGCTGAACGAGGGCCACCAGAGGGCTCTGCACCTCCACCAGCCCCATCTGGCTCCTTTGCCCCTTGCTTGCGCTTCCGGTACTCCAACAGGGACACCTAGCCCCCCAAAAGGAAGACCGCCTTAGAGTTAGGAGGTGTGATTCAAGCTATACAGAATGGAGGGTGACACTGATGGGTGGGGGAGGGGGGGGGGGGTGTAAGGATAGAAGCACTCAGGCTACTGCTAAAACTGCTGGAAGGGTAATATAAAGATTTGGTGCCGACCGCACAGATGGACAAGCCGGTTCTCTAATGTTTGTTTTTGACAACAAACTTTCCACGGGAAGCTTTCACTCTAAGGTCCTGACTGGAACATCCTGGGAGTTTCTCCGGAAGTTCAACACAACAACATCCTTCCATGGGACCAGAATTTAGCTAAAACTGTGCACAGGGGGCCAGGGGGGGGAAATACTTGAGAAGCAGGGACATGACAACCGTGCTGCCAAATCTGCGACTGAGAGAGTGAGAGAGAGCGGGCAGGGAAAGGAGGGTCACCGCAGCAGTGGGACACTTGAGTGTTAGCGCAGCGCTAGGCCATGGTCGCCGGTGGGACAAAAGCCTGTAACGGGGGGGTGAGGGGCAACTCATTTTCAGCCATATCTGTCATTGTTAATTTCAATAGACACCACCAAACGTGAATTTAAATACTCAAATCAAGGGGAGACATAAGTTTGCAACTGATTAGCCAGTCAGCCAATAATCAAATTGACTGTCTCAGCTGTACTGTGTCAGGGATGAAATTTTAAATCAAATGCTCAACGAAATATAGTGAAAAATTAAGCTTGTTTCCGTGTGGCCTAGCTGGACCAGGTAATCATTTACAAGCTACTGCTGACGTTTTGTAAAAGCTCTGCAGAGATGACATGCTAGTCCTGTGAAAAAAAAGGGGATCCTTGGGAATACGTCACCACGGCGACGACGTCCTCCTCAGCTCCATTCACGCACACGCCCACCGTTATTAGTGCCTTTCAGGGGTTCAGTTACTGTCAAATGCACGACTGCGGCACAAGCAACAGGGAGCAGCACATGGTCAAGAACAACGACAGCACAACGGGGAAGCGTACCACGGAGCAGGCACACGCACGCACAGAGTCCACACAGGTAGGCGACGAGCAGGAAACCCAAGACACAGGAAGGATGACGGGTGGAGCAAGTCTGCTGCAGTATGGACGGTCAGGTGATGGGGGTGAGGTAGTCCTTGAGGGGTGTGGCGAGGCGGGCGGGGAGGGGTGGCCAACCCCTGCAGCCCACAGTAGCTAAGCGCTATATCCATCCTCACTCACTAGGGTCAGATGGATGCTGAGAGATGGTGTGACGGAGTGGAACGGCCACAAGGAGCCTGACCGAGCCCAGATGATGGAACGCCATCAAGGCAACAAAAAAAGTGACTATCTGGAAATACTTGTAATGAAACATGGACTTCACAAAAAAAAAAAAAACAACAACTTGCATATTAATTGTAGATGTATTTTTTGGGGAGGGGAAAGTATGCAGATGCAACAATACTGACATGCACACTTCTATAGTGAGTTAGAAAATATTCACCATATTTGGTACTCTCTTGTATTCACTTCGTACAGATAAAGCCTGGTAATCTGGCTTTCCTGTCAGCAGACTAATCGTGTGCAGGGTGGCCTTCTGCCTTAGGGGAAAAAAATGGGGGGAAAAAAATACTTTGCAAAAGTATCAGGAGCAAAGTCAGCAGACGGTCAGGGTCAGAGTGACCAACGGCGACAGCCCCGTGGCACCCAGAGGGATTATAGGCCCCTACGCTGTCTGGAGTCAGTCATTATCCTGGGAGTCACTGCGCAGGGCCAGAAGTGGCACTGACCAGAACTCTGCTCAGCGGACGTTCGAACCCTGAAACGTTTCTGACCATATGACCGTAGCTGGTCATTACAAATTCAGACCTCAACAGAGAAAGGTATTCCTCCATAAATGAGACAGAACAGACAGGCGAAGACAGCGCAGGAGAGAGAGAGAGCACACAGCAGAGAAACCTTCCATTTCCTTTTCTGAACCATCCCTTGTCCCTAAGTAGGTAAAATATAATCGCAACTTCACTATATTACAGCAGGTAATGCCATTTCAATATTTTGACTTTTACTGCTTCCCGAGACCTGACGGCTGCTTCTAAGCTATGGCCAAGCTGAGGAAGAGGGAGAGCTTGCCTTTTTCTTCTGGGGGGGGTTGCCGGGGTGCGGGGGGGTGCCACTGTCCGGGTAACCACCGCTGTAGTGCGGCTCTGGATACGGCGACAGGGAGCCCACGCCGGCCTCCGCGATGACCCCCTGGCCGCCGACGCAGTTGAAGAAGGGCTCGGCTGGAGAGAAGCCGCCCTCCGACTGAGAGGGGCGCCTGTCGCCAGCCGTGCGGACGCCCAGCCCCTCCCCCAGGTTGGAGTTCAGGGGGGAGCAGGCGTAGATGAGGTTGAACTCCTTGCGGAAGGACTGGTCCCTCACGGCAACCTCCACTGGCCTGGTGCCGAACACTGCATCTGTGGCCATGGGGGCCGCCGCTGGCCCCGATGCCCCAAATGGGTCCGGGGCTCCTTGAGGACACTCCTCCAGTGGTGTGGGGCTGTCCAGGCCAGAGGGCAAGGGCAGGTCAGAAAGCATGGAACAAGGCCCATCCATTTCCGTGCGCAGACAGGGCTGCAGGCAGGACACGAGAATCAGAATGAGAAGGGAACAAATCCAGGCACATTTACCAGCTTGAGGAAACTTGCATCTATTCTTAGAGGATACATAGAGGCATTCTGGGAAACTGGGGCATGGGCCATTACCTCGGGCGACAGAGACTCTGGCCTGTGTACCGGGGAAGCTTCGGGAGAGGAGATGTTCTGTGGGCAGAGGAACAGCATCATTAGCTTTAAGTAATGCAAGCGAAACGGTCGCGTTAATGCTCGTTAACGGTGACTCAGGGGTGCAAAACACGAGCAGAAGGGGGTTGCATCCTCTGCGATGTACGACTGTCTAAGAAGGCAGGCTGCAGCGTGTCAGCTCCAAACAGCCCCAATTAGGGCGACTCAGTTTATTGCCATTTCTGAGCTATAAACACCCACCGCTGTGGGTCATATTGTCACACAGAGCCATATCCTCAGTTCCAGGGCTTTAAAGGGGGAGGTCACCCCAAAGCAGAAAAAGATGTGTGTTAGGGGAGCTTTAGTGGTACCTGTCTATCTAGGTCGTTCTGCTGTGAGATGCCAAGCACGGGCTCCCCGGTGAAGCCCGGCATTTCTATGGCCGATATCTAAAAAAACTAGGCACCTTCCAGCAGAACAACCTAGATGGATAGACACTAAAGTGCCTCTAAAATATATCTATTTCATGTTTTGGGGTTAGCTGCCCCTTTAAGAGTAACACAGCTCCTCTGAGGAACAGCTCACTGAGCCATATACGAGATACCATTATTTTCACTCAAGTACAGTTAGATGACATCTGGATCATCCTGCAGAAAGTATTTTTTTTTATAAATAAATACAATTTAGCAATGTACAAATAAAGTACACAGAACAGAGGTATAAAGGAATATTGCACATGAATTATTGGACCTGAGAAAGGCAGCGGTTGAGAGATGCAGTAGATAATGATTATTGTCAGCGGCATGGTGAACAGTGTAATGCACATCATACAGTTAGCTTAGCTGATTATATGATGCTAGGAGTCAGAACAGTTGAAGTGCACATTCTGCGTGCGCAGTGGCTGATGTGCGGAGTGGTGATGAGCCACAGTTCAGTTCTCTGCTGTTGTGACAGGGGAGTGGGCTCAATGTGTATAGCAGTGTGACAGCTGTGAGAGAAACTGCTCTGAAACACTGGCCAGACGGCAGAAGTGTGAAAAGGTGGTGTCCAGGGTGGGCTGGATCACTGCAGACGTTCCTGGCTTTGCAGCTACAGGGGGTTCTGAAGAGTTCCCCCAGGATAGGAAACTGTAAACCAGTGATCCTCTAGGCTGTGCTGATGATGCACTGGAGGGCCGTCCTCTTCTCAGAGGTGCTCTCTGGGTACCATGCTGTGACGCAGTAAGTGAGGATGCACTGTAGGGCCGTCCTCTTTTCAGGGGTGCTCTCTGGGTACCATGCTGTGATGCAGTAGGTGAGGATGCACTGGAGGGCCGTCCTCTTCTCAGGGGTGCTCTCTGGGTACCATGCTGTGATGCAGTAGGTGATGATGGACTCTATGGCACTCTTGTAGATGTTGACCGTCAGCTGATGAAGTGCCTTCTTTAGGCTCCTCAGTAAGTGAAGGCGCTGAAATCAATTTTTGGCTATGGCCGTCATATCTGTTGAGCGGGTAACAGCTGATATGGATGCCATCTGAAGTTCTGAACAGACTACACCTTCTCACTGCTGATGGTGGTCCTTGTGTGTGTCGCTCCTGAAGGCCAGAATCAGCTCCATGGTTTTCCTTGGCTTGAGGTGGAGGTCGTCATCTGGCTCCAGCTCCCCGAGTTCTCTGCCTCCTCCTCACAGGCTCACTGCTGTTTGATATCAGGCCCATCACGGCGGTGCCGTCTGCAAACTTGATTATGATGTTGGAGTCATGGGTGGGTTTGCAGTTGTGTGTGAAAAGGGAGGATAACAGAGGGCTCACACAACACACAACCCTGTGGTGCTGCAGCGCTTAGTGTTACCATAGTGGAGAAGAGCTTGCCCATGTGTACAGTCTGTGGACTGCTGGTGAGAAATCCAATTACACTGGCATGTGTTGAGGCCCAGGTCCATCAATGTTTGGGGTGGTGGTGTTAAGGCGGAGTTGTAGTCAATGAACTGAATCTTTATGCAACCGTCTCTCAGTTCCAGATGCGACAGTAAATTAAGGTTTCCCAACCTTTCGGTGACCGTGGACTGGTTTACGGTGTACAAAAATTTCACGGCCTGATAAAACGGCACTAGTAGTAGAATACGCCGAGCAGGTGTACGCGATGTGTACAGAAATATGGGACAGATCTTTCAGTTTTGTGGACATTTTATTTTTCAGTTACAGGGCGATCCCATAATATACAGGATGGGTGTCAACTCTCACCACAGTGTCCCACAGCCTGGTACCGGCCCATGGACTGGGATTGGGAACTCCAACTCTAAATGAAAGCATTTTCTCTGCATGGACTTCAAGGTACGTCAAGCCACAGCAATGCAAAATAAGCATGAAACATGAACAGCCTTAACACAGCACCTACCTCAAACTGCAGCGGGGTATTGCAGCGGCTGGTGGGGGGGGACTGGATGGGGGAATAGGGGCGGCTGTAGCCATTGGGTTGCTCCTCTGCTACCCCCAGGCTGAGATGGCAGGGCTCGGGCAGTAACGCGTGAAGGGGATCAGAGGGGGGAGCTGGGGGTGGTGTTATGGGAGAGAGGGGCCTCAACAGCCCCTCAGAGGACACAGGGGGCAGTGGGCCTGGGGTCAGCGATGGCTCCGGGCCGTACTTCCATTTCCGTTTCTTGAAAGGTGCTGTCAGTTCTAAGAAGGGGACAGAAGTGGAGGAAGAGAGAGGCCTGTTACCACCACAGCCAGGACACAAACAGTGTCATGTGACCATATAACTTATCACCAGACGCAGCTGCAGTTTGAACTTTGAAAGGTACATACCAGCTTTGAATGTGCCGGCAGAGCAGCTGCTTTGGTGTGAAGGGTCTGATGGCATCCCGCCTTCGTCCCACACTGAAGAGAGACTCTCGTCCTGCGCCTGCTTGATCCACCGCTAAAGGACAGACAAAGGGCCATGACATGAAAGTAAAGTTGACGTGAAGTTTACACCGCCCCCTACAGGTCGGGATCTGACTTGAAATTAAACAAATAAAGCTGCATTGGGTATGGAGATGCAACGTGCCGCACCTTCTTGAAGGAACCGTAGGATCCATCCACGATGATGGGACGCCGGCGTCGCTCGGGGGTGAAGGGGGAGCCGAAACGTACGTAGTGTTTGGGTGTGGTGCAGATAAGGGGCGAGGGGGAGAGGCCGGGCAGCATGTTGAGTGTGGTGGCCAGCACCGTGGGGTCCGTGGTGATGCGCAGGGGCCGGGACAGCGGGTCCTCCAGCTTCTCGGGGACCTTGTCGTTCAGCCACTCCGTCACCAGGTACTGAAGGGGGATGCAAAAGGAGTAAGACTAATAGCAACAAACTAAATGCCATCCAGCATCTGGCCTGGGGGGGCACTGAGTCAAGTGGGGGCCTAAGCAGACACATCACTGTACTGCCAGACTGGGCTGAGGGTCCACTGGATCTCGTACAGACCCATTTCCACCTGATTAACTGCTCCAGCTGGTATCTCCTTAACACATGCAATGATAGCTGTATTTTTACACCAAACTGAGAGCCACTCTGATAATTAAGGGCTGATGCTGGAGCTGGCAGAGGCAGGTGACAAGCAGCAGAGCTCCACGCTGGGCTGTCCTAGAGGATGCTGGCACAGGCATCCCATACCAAGCAGCATCTCGACGCCCAGCGATGTCACCCCCATCACAGCCAGCCCCGATTAAGCTACCACGCGATTCAGACTCGTTTTACTGCCATTTAACCAGAAACTTTCCATATCTTTATTTGTACGACAAAACCCAACAGAACTGGCGCAGAAGAGGCAGCTCCTCACCTTCTTGGTCTTGTGATAGCGAAGGCCGGACTTGCTGCCCAGGGCCCCAGACGCTGCTCCTCCAGGCCCCTCGAAGTCGACGGGCTGCCCCGCCATCAGTGTTCCCTCCCCTGCCCCCGGGTCCATGCCCGACGCTCCCGCCACGCCTTCCTCTGCGACACCGGGCCCAGGCTCGGCAGCCTGCTGGGCCAGAGCCTGCCTCTGGCGCCGGGCCCTCTGGGACGAGCCAGAGCGGTACCGCGATATGCGGCTCTTGGGCCGAGGCTTGGAGGTGCGAGCTGGGGCTGGCTTGGAGGCTGCTGGGACTTTCTCCACTTCGGGGGAAGGTACTTCCTGTGGTTGGGGGAGGGAGAAATGGGCCTGTTTAACAAAGCGCATGCCCCATGGCCATCCAACACACACTATGGATCTCAGAAGGAGCCTGTGGAAGGCGGGCGGCAGACGCACTGTGAGGTAGGAGCAGCGTCGTGTGCTGACGCCCAGCCCGCCACTCTGTGCCGGGGGCGTCCCGGCTGGCGGGGAGCCACCGTCTCCCAGCTCGGCTCCCTCCTGCTTGGGCTCCTCTGCACCCGGCCCTGCCGCGCCGGCCTGGCCCTTCTCCTGCGCCTGTGAGCTCCTCTTCCTCCTCCTCTCCAGGCTATCGGCCTCTGCCTTGCGCTCCTCGCGGCTCTGTTGGCGAAGCATTAGGGGTGAACAAGGAGCCCCAATTTGCTGAAGTCATATTTACTGTAGGGCTCCTAGTCACCGAGACTGTAATATTCTAATCTAAAAATAAATAATAATGGTTGCAGAGGTGAGCCATAGCCACGTACCACCATTATGACTGATATACAAACATGGACACCTTCGCATACCATAGCCTGGATAACCACTGATCTAAAGTAAATTAATCTAACACTAAATAATAACTCTGATCCTACTACCTTCTATAGTAAAAATTAAAAAAACAATAGCCAAGATTTTTAAAAAGTGGTATATCTTGCTTTGTGTTTAGCCTAAGCCTATTTCATTGACAGAGGCAATAATCACCAGTTAGACACCGGGTTACTTGTCTGTTATCGTCGATTACTGATAATATTGGCAAAATTGCATTTGCATGGTTTGCATCTACCACCACTAGGCCTGATTATGCATTATACACATCTTTAGAAATTAATTCCCCTTTGATGTTCCCAACATACCCGTCTGCTCTGAATGGAACCGCCATTCTCATCAAGCTCCGCCTCCTCCCCCTCCTCTGGCTTCAGCCCATCGCAAAGCCCCTCCTAGGGATATGACGGAGCAATGTGACTGGATGCTGGAGGCTGTTACCTTGCTGGGTGAGATCTCTCCATCAGGGTAGCTTAAAGCAGACAAAATGCCTGAAGAGGCTGACCAATCACAAAGCCACGTGTCCCACGTACCTCAGCATCACTGGCCCCCGTGCTGCCCCCCTGCCTTTCCTTGCTGTCTCCCGCTTCCTCGGGGAGCTGGCTGCTGTCATCCGACCCGGCGCCGGGCACCCCGGCCTCCAGCTCTTTTCGGCGGGCCTTCCGCCGCCGGGTCTCGGGAGGGGGCAGGGAGGGCGGGCGCAGAGGCTGCTCCAGAGGGTTCTGGTTATGCTTCTGCACGGGGCAGTTCTGGTTCCCTTTGTGGCAGGCGCAGTCCACCTTATAGTTACTGCAGTTACGGGATAGAGGAGAGGCCGGGTTCAAAGTGAGGGAGTCGATGCATCGAAAGTACAAGTGCAGTAGCAGCCACTGCAGTAATAATGCATCTATGTACCGGGTGTGATGTCATGCTGATCTTTGGCGTTGACCCAAGAGAATGTTAGGCGGGCAAGACTATCGATTAATGACTTTTGTATGACACATGGACCAGCACTAGGGTAACTTAACATTGTACACGAACACATACACTGACACAATCACAAGCATACTGACCAGCTGCTGAACTCATAGTCGAAGCCAATGGTGACCTCGGAGTCCTTGGAGATTCGAGTCACGGCATAGATACACAAGTGAATCATGCCCTCTGCGATCATGTGCCGGACCTGCGGGAGAGTTGGGGTCAGGCGGGTTGGGCCAGAGCCCAGCCGTGCGGTCCGTCCATATTTGAGAGGGCTGGAGTACGCGGCTCACCTCGGCGTTGGGCGTACAGGACCTCCGGATGAAGCGTGCATCGTTGCCAAATGTCCGGGCATCTACGCACATCTCCACTTCATTGAACTTTGAGTAGAAGAGCACGAAGGGGTAGGGTCTGCGAATCCATGGCAGGAAAGTCAGAGGTCATCTGCAACCTAACCAGCCCTACCATGACTGTGGGAGTCAGGATGGTCACCTCTGATTTGGTAATCCTTTCAGAAAGTGAATTAAACCCGTTATCTGGAACCATGTACTTACAGCTAACCAATAGCAAAGCCCATACCAAGCTTTAAATCTGCAGCATCGGGACAGGTTGACCATACAGCTGGACCACGAACCCTTACTTCTTAAAGAAGTGCCCGTTGACTTCAAACTGCTGCTTCAGCATAACTTTGCCCCGGTACTCGATGATCAGAGTGTCCGTCTCCAAGTCACGGGCAGCACGGAGGATCTTCCTGTGCTTCTGGACGCGCGTCACCCTCCCCAGCTGCAGCTGAGAGGCCGAGAGAGGGAAAAGCAACTGCTGAATTCAAACTGAAAATGGACTGTGCTGACAGAAAAGCAGCTGCCCCCCCCCTTGGCAAAACACAATAAAACCTAAGACCCGCTGATGGATAATTAGTCTTTGCTGTAGAAGGACACAGGCGCTGCATGACAGCAGCTGAAATGGCCTCCGCTGGCACCAACCTGCATCTGGGACCCGATGACGGTGTTGTTGCAGGCCAGCTCGGTGCGGTTGATGTTGTCCATGGCTGCCTCGGCGGGGGCCCTGCCCTCGGCCCGGTGCTGCTGGAGCAGCGTCTGCACGTCGGCGCTATACTGGTTGACCAGGGCCTCCTCGTACTGGTCCGTCCACTGGCGGATGCGGGTCTCCCAGCCCTCAGCCGTGTTCTCGTCCAGCGTGCTGGCCTCCATTGTCGAGTTCTGCGCCGCATGGGAGAGCGAGGTGAGAGGGCCGGACGGACCTGCAGACGGCACAGCTGGGCCGAATCGCACTGCCGCTGCTTACCTTCATCCTCATGGACTTCCGGGATCCCTCCCTGAAAGCCTGGGGGAGAGGGGCACAGGTGTTTTTAAACAACCAAGAGGAAGTGGGAAGTGGAATGAAGGGGGAGGGGGTGGTTTCCCCACCTTAATCTTCTTGGGCTTGGGGGCCCCGCGCGCCTTCTCCGCGCTCTTCTTCCTCTTCTTCGGCTTGGCGCGCTTGACGCGGTTGACAGTAAGGGTGATGCTGGTGGGCGTGTGCTGCGTGGCCGTGTAGGACACCGTGGAAGGCGACACCTCCTCGTCGCCGCTCTCTGTGGCGCTGCTCTCGCCGGCTGGGGGGGGGGGGGGGGAGCGAAGAGAGCGACGTGTCATGTGGGACGGGGACAGGGAGCTCACCTTCCTCACCAGAAGGAAACTTACCAGATACATTTTCTGCTTTCCGCCGCTGGCCATCAACCCTTTTCCTCCGGTCTAAACCCCTAAGGGGACAGGGGGAGGGGGGGGTGTTAATTAAGTTGTAATTAATAATTAGTGCTTAACGTAAGAGTGCTTGGGTCCCGCACTCGCACCTGCAGCCGTCGCACTTGATTAGGAAGCCATCCGGAGTCAGGCTGCAGTGGCACCAGCCGGCCATGCCGGGCTCCTCATCAGAGGAGCTGTCGCTGTCGGCAGAATTGTCGTCCTCGTTGGCGGCGTAGCAGGGCACGCCATTGAACTCCACGCGGGGGATGATCGTCTGGGGGACCGGGGAGGCGGGTGGGGTCGGAGGCGGGGGTGCACCATAGTTGTGATCCTGGCAACACACAACATGTGACTGTTGCATCGTTGAAACGGCACCGTTCCGGCATAAAAAAAAAAGAGAGAGAGAAAAAAAAGAAAAAAGGATGAATCATGCAATGGCCCTGATCAAACTGGAGATTTTAAGAGGCTGCCAAATACAGTCACCATCAGCCTTGGCCTCACACCTTACTGCCAGCACCTTAAGACGCATGTGAGGCACAGCGCAGCACCTTAACACCCGTGACCCAACAACTCACACCCAAAAACACTCCCTCACGAGTCTGTATCGATCCACGATCCACGGGTCTATCACCACACCGCTTAATTAATTCAGCAGGGGAAAAGAAACTAAACGTCACTCGAAAAAGGGCACACAATTCTCAGAAAATAATAACAATAATAAAAAAAAAAAGGGACAGGCGTTGGGCTGGACGTACCAAACAGCAATCAGTCGCGTGAGGGCGGCCAGCGAGGCGGGCCTAACAAAAGGATTCATTTAAGTAAATTCACGTCAGGCTTTCCGGCAACAGCTGAGCATTTTTCACATCTCGACCAGCAGCTGCCTCTGAGCCGAGGCAGGGAGGTAAAGGACAAGGACACACTAAATCTGAGCTAAGATTTTGACTGAATTGAACAGTGGCAAAAGAGTGACGCGGGCGAGTGCCCTTCCGGCGTGCCGTGTGAGGAGTCACTCGTACTTGGAGCCTTACACAGAGGGTGGCAGTTTGGAGGGGCGGAGGGGTTTCGAGATGAAGGCAGTACTCACAGCGTAGGGCAGTCCCCGGTACCCGTGGCTCTGAGCACTCCCACAGCTGTGGTTTGGGTATTTTTCGTTCACGGCAGGGCTTGCTTCCACTGACTCAGGGCTGCAGGGATACAGGGCACATGGGAGTGGGGGGGGGGGGGGGGGGAAAGTTCAGAACCAAATATAAACTTAAACAAAAATCTGAAAGAACAAACGCATGCTACACTGAGAATTAAACCACCACCACCACCCCACCCGACTGTTTTTGTCCATATCGACTGTTTTCTACATTTCTACGATCTACACAACACAACCCTTCGCTGGAGCACTTCGGAGGTCAAAGCACACAACTGCACAAGTCCCCAACCAACCCCCCCCCCCCCCCCACGAAGGAATGCACACAGGCAGGCTTCAGGTTACCCGAAGTCCTTAACGACTGTGCTACCTGACACCAGGCTGCTACAGAATCGGCTACGTGAATGAGCTGCACCAAAAGACCCTCTGTAAAGGGAGCCTACTTACCTCGCTGGGCACCTTGTTCATGAAGCGGAAACCATAAAAGCTATTATTAACAGCCCTGCTTTTAACAGTAGATGGGGTAAACGGGCCCTCTGATAACGCAGGGTGCTGACACCCATAAACACACTGAAGGTCCATGGTCTCATTCAGCACAGTGCGAGGCTGCTGCCTCGCATGAACCCTTTAATAAGGCACCCAGAACGATGCTGATGGCAAAGAAGTACAAGTTACCTAAGCTAAAGAAGATAAAGAGGGTTGAAGCTGATTCCACTAGGAGATCTGACAAGAAAAATGCTCATTAAAAATGTAATCTAACTCACTCTGGTTTTACTCTGAGCTGGTCTCCTTCAAGTCCCCATAAGGCCAAAAGACATGTACAACTGCAACATGGGAGGTGCATATTTGTACATCACCATTTTGCACAAGATGGAAAACACATATGAGCCACTAGATGGAGCCATGCACCCAGCTTTCAGAAAAGCCCACGCTTTCTCCAGTGCATGAATCAGAGGGCGGACTACAACTCCCACCACAACATTATGCAACAAGCAGCACTTTTCAAAACACAACCTGTGCAGTGAAAATTACCACCTTTTACTAAATTTCTTTCATTAACATATACATGTCCTACAAAGTAAAGGTAACGTAGTACTCTTTATCCATTTGGATGATCCCAAGGACACTAGTATCTAGTTACTTCCCTTGCCGCATGGTAACAGACCAGATCTGATGACCATTTCCACCATCAAGGTAACCTCAGGACCAACTGCAACAAGTGGAAGAAAGTGAGCATGCAATCTTACAAGCTGGAGCTTTCTGACGGAAGCGGGGATTTGATCCTCAAATGAAACAGCTGTGTGCCTCTGCATCCTGACCTTGAGATTACTCCCAAGGCAGCGCTTATCCGAGAGACCTGACAGCAACTCCTGAGCATACCACTGCCTTAGAAAGGCAACGGGAACAAACCATTTGTCTAAGAAGGAATGTTCAGAAGCTCTCAAACTGTTTCTGAGAAGGTACTAAACTAAATGAGCCGGACAGGTCTCCTGCAAGGAGCTACCACAGATCTTAGACTCAGACCTACTGCAGTGAAAGTGCTTTTACTTTTTTGGACACAACCACACAGGTAGAAGTGTTATGACTCCATAAGCCATCATCGGGTACTATCTGCTACAGCACTACCCCAAGGTACTCAGATAACATTTAACCCCAATCAGTCACTGCATTCCTCTGGAGTGAAACTATGAAATTAGTGTTGATCTGCAAGTTTCCATTTCTGCCTCTTCGACGTGTGAATTATACTGTCCTCTAGCCAGAAATTTCAGGGACTCAATTCTGTGAACCTCACCAAAAAAAAAAAATTCAAAAAAATCTAAATCAATGAAAACAATTAGTTTAAACCCCTAAGCATGCCTTAACAGTGACAGCTGGGAGACAGTCTGGGAACTTCAGCAGACATGACCTCTGAACTCTTGTTTTGCCAAATGTGACATTTCCCCAAGAGTGGACACAGCAATTAGCAGATTTAATATCACAGGACGTGAGTCAAGGGTATTCTACTCAAATTACAAATTATGACTTGCTTGCGATTCCAGGTTTTTCCTGATTTTTTTCCATCCTCTGCCAATATCCTCCCATCATTCTGGCTATATCTGCACCCCCACACTCCCAGATGGAAGAAGGATGCCCCCTCCCACTACTCACTCTGATCCGGCAGCCATGTCTGTGTAGGACGTTTCAGGTGTGGTGACTCCAAGCGCGATTGCTATGCTCATGACGTCCAGCACAGCGACGCGGAGGGGGGAAGAGGGGGGGAGGAGAGGGGGAGGG
>JAODKL010000112.1:1046499-1057679 GCA_026780765.1 Petrocephalus schoutedeni
GGGGAGGCGCCATGTACTCACTCGTCAATATTTTCGTTTTTTAATCCAAGCCACTCGTTGATCTGCTTCTGCCGCACGCCCTTCTGATTGAGCCAGCTATTTGGGGGGGGGGGGGCAGAGAGAGAGAGAGAGAGAGAGCAAAGGCATACCAGTGGTTTGTTCTGTTTTTGTGCCGGCTGGTAAGAGGCTACACACCGAGTAACGGCTGCGCGTGTTAAGCTGGACTGCGATGGCTGCGATAAAGCCAGTCTTCATTTAATGAGAAAGCAGGCAGAGCAGAAAGAGCAGGAAAGACCAGCTGCACTGCAAGCGATAGCTGTGAAGCACGCGGCTGGTACAGCGAGATGGCCTTAGCCTCATGCACAAAACTTTCGTGCGGGAGAAAGGATTTCAAACCACAGGCTTCTGCAACTGACTAATAATCAGCAATAATCTAATTTTTCATCTTCTCAACCAGACTATGACCAGCGAAATAGGCAGCTCAGACAGCCCAGAGCCAGGCTGTTTATGTGTTCCAAGACAGACAAATTTTTCAACGTCTCGTAAAAAGAAAAGATTTAATTAAAAAATTATTTACTTCAATAAACTGGCCAACTGCCTGCTGGGGGATCAGGAAAACTAATATGCCAATACTCAGACATAAGGAAATGCATTTACAGCTTAATACTGAATAGTAGCTGAATCTGATACAAAAACAGGGCAGACAGCTCAATCGAATAAAATGGCTGCCTCTGTACTGAAGGAAAGAAAAGGGCATTTAAGAAAAAAGCTCAAGGTGATAAAACAAAAAACATTTAGCCTACTACCATGTCGAAGGTGCTCTGCTGACGAGAAAGGGCAACGCTGTTTCGCCAGGGATGTTAAAAACGAGAAAATTCTTGACAATTTCATTTCCGAGATTGCGAGTACAGTGCTGCTCTGAAAAACATGACTTACCGCCCACTGGTCCCATCCGCAGGCCCCCCCCCGCCCCCCGACCCCCCCCCCCCCACCTTCCCTCTCAATGCGCTCCCAAGAATCACTGCGCTACGCAACAAAAGTACACACAAGACCCCTGCAACAGAGATCCCCAGAGCAGAGTCCATCCTGTGGAAACACCTTGCCTCACTGGAGAAGCTCCAGACTGCCTCAGCCAATCACTGAGCAGCAAAGAGGCGGGCATCACATTGACTTGTTTAGCCCCATTGTGCAAGAGAAGCTAGCAACACACAACAGCTGCTGGCTAAGAAAGCCACACACACAAACACACCATGCTCACGACACAGACACACACACACGCTCATTATCAAGCAGATAAAAGGTCTGAGCCGTCGCCACTGACGACTGAGTGATGTAGCCATGGTTAGGGCAGAGCGCATGTTACAAAAATAACACGCAGAGGAGGTGCTCTCCCCCTGGTGCTCCTCCTCACCCCCCACACACGTACCATCCTGACAGGGCTTCACACGCCAGCCCTGCTGACTGCATCCCGAAACAAACATCCTACTTTTTTAATATGCTAGAAAAAAAAGAAGTAACCAGATTCATTAAGAGAAATAATTACAATTTTAAAAGTTGGCACATATTCAGAGACTACTAGTGGACCCGTCAGCAGGGCAGTTCAACACAGGCACTGTTTTGAAAGTTAAATGGCTGTGATCTGAACAACCATGTTTTAGGAGGGGGGAGGGATGGGGCTGGTTTTTCCACTCACTGTCACAGCATTCTCCCCATCCTCCAACCCCCCCCCCCCCCTTCTCAGCCCCGGCTGTACTGTTCTGGAATCCTGTCTTTTTCCCCTGGAAACAAGCCAACATCCTGTTCCACACACTATGTGCTTTGCAAACATCTCTAGAGTGCAGAAAAAGTCAGAAAATAATTAGAATAAAAGTGCAGATAATACCACAAGCTTTACGCTCCACCACCTCTCCCCCTGACAGTCATTAATGCTGGGCTTTAAAAATAAACAAACTAATGCCAAATTAACAAAGGAAAGCATTCCTGAAAAGTCATGTCCGCAGACCCAGTGCACGTACATTCACTGCCATCAAGTTACGCTCTGCGATCGCATGACAAACGAAGCTCTCCGCTGGAGTGTTTCTTCAGATCTCCCAACTAAAGCAAGCCAGAGGGGCCCACTTTTGGGGGGGAAACTCCACAGACATTTCACATCCATCATACCAAAACATAAAACTGTAGAAAAAAAAGGATAATGGGGAAATCCAAGACGATTGTCTGTAAAACAAGCTTATTTTTCACTCTCCCCAGTCAGGCAAGAATACAAATTAACAGAAACTTGATGTTTGATTTTGAATTCCTTTAGCATGATCCTAGCAAATTTAAATTTGGATCTCTTCAAAAAGCAAACCTTGCACAATCTATTCTCTTTCTCTCTAATAGGTTCAGGACACTATCTGCATGTCAAAACGAAGACATGTAATCTGTGTGACCCATTAAATTCTTTTCAGATTTTCAAAAGGGCAAATTTACAAAAGACCATAAACTTTGAATGCAGGAATTATGACTAGAGTCTGAAGTTCACACACCAGAACAAACTGCCACAAGCAAACAATATGTAATTTGTCCTAATAGAACATTTTGATTAACACATATATGATAAGCATGACAAATATCTAGACAGGCTCCTGGACAGGTTGAACAGCAATGAAGGCCTTTATTCTTTAAGGGCAAAGCCAAAGCTGCTCAGGTGAGAAGGTTAACGAAGAAAAGGGAAAAAGAAAAAACATGGAGAAAATGCATAGCTGCCACCTGATCTTTAAAAGGGAAATTCCACCCCAAATTCATAAAAGGTTCTGATCACATTGTCAACACATGACATATGCAGCCCTGTTTACACAACTGATTTTTAATCTTTCCTAAACTGTAATATTTACATTTAGATAGCCCCACCCATGGTTTTCCAGTTTCTTCATCCAACTCCCCATGGATCTTTGGTGCTATGAAAAGGTACAAGAACTCTAAAGAATGAAAGACTGATATATTTTAATTGCCATGAGAAATAAGAGGGGCAAAATTAAGCAATTTCATTTAGTGCATTGCCACATTTTGGAATTTGGTTAAATTTGGTGAAATTCCCCTTATTGCAGACAACATCTGATGAAAGAGATCTGAAACGCCAGTCTGTCCATTTGGCATGATATATCCTAGATAAAATGTGTGAGGGTTGGGGGAGAGAGGGGGGCATATTTCCAATAGTTAAGAGTGCTGAACTACAGGAGCTATTAAAAGACATGAACATATATTCTGAGAATGTATCCCCAAGCCAATCAAAAGCTGCTCAGCCGAAACCATGACAGCAAAGGCAAAAGAAGAGGGCATGAACATAGCAGGCCACTGGAGCGTTCTGACATCATAACCAATATCCCATCTCTCAGATTGGCAATTTGGAGCTCAAAATGTTCTGTACCATAAAGCCAAGACAATTTTGGTATTAAGGAGAATAGTCTCGACCTATTGCTAAATTGTTGTCTTG
The DNA here is from genome assembly GCA_026780765.1 of Petrocephalus schoutedeni. Classification (NCBI taxonomy): domain Eukaryota; kingdom Metazoa; phylum Chordata; class Actinopteri; order Osteoglossiformes; family Mormyridae; genus Petrocephalus; species Petrocephalus schoutedeni. The sequence goes on from JAODKL010000112.1 coordinate 1,049,972, forward strand.
GCCTTACAGTCCAATGTCAATCTTTAAAAAAAAAAATGCAAGAATTGGGGGAAATAGGTATGGATTATACATTTATTTTTGGGCTGGATAACACAATTAGTAACATATAACCACAAACTGTGCAAGAAAAGGGTTCTCTGCCAGTACATTTTTCAAAATGTATTAAAATACTGCACACTATACAAAACATGCATACAGCCAATTTCTAGGACTGAAATTGGAGGTAAATCTCCCTAGATGGTTGCATTTTTGTACCCTTGGTCAGAACCGAAGCAGACACATGATCTTCTCATCGGCGGCTGACCTAAAGGATGTATAAAATATTTTTAACAGGTCTATACCGCTGGAATTGCCATATGCAATTTCCCTTTATGTCTAGTACACGATTAAGCTGAGACGTAGCCAGGTTTCTTTTTTATTGCATTTCACCAAAAACATCAAAAACCGTTCTGAAATCAATGCGTTTCACATGAAACTTAGTGGGGGTTGGGCCAGCAAAAGGCAAATGGTGGGGCAGACGACTTCTCTCTCCGATTATGTTCAACTGCACTTTCAGTCCGGGCATGACGTTGGCGCCGATTGCGAGAGCACTCAACGCACATCCGGTTACTAGTTAGGGCCTGCAGACTAAACAGATGCAAGTCGTTGACTCTCCCCCGGCTCACGAAAGTATGAAAATGCAGGGATCGTTCCTTGCTTCCTCCTCCCGGCCGCACGTAGCTTCGCAAAAGGGGCGCTGCGGGGCAGCTGCGTACGGATATATGACACAGGCAGTATTGTGGACACCTATTGTCATACACAGACGTTGAAACTGTGGGGGTCCTCGTAGGATGAAATATACCACCATTACCGATGTAATCGCTGCATTAGCATTATGCTAATAAAAGGCCACGGTCAAGATATCCCTCTAGCTGCGGAATTAGCTCCTTGCTAATAAAAGACAACTGTTCAAAACCAAATTATTTCGACTGCCACGAAATGTAAAGTATTGCCAGTATTATATCAAAAATGTTTCTATGCGCGAGTCACTCTATAGGTAACATTTTCCCCTCATTTACATTTTTTAACATGTGACCAAGTGATTCTTTTTTTCTGTCTGTGAAGTTTAAAGGGGAAAAAACGTTATAATGAGTAGTTATACATGTACCCAGTTCTCAAAATATCCCGAAATAGCAAAAACAATTGCCCATAAGAAAAACCAAAATCGTCAAAAAGAAATACTGGGCAAAACTTGCATTGCACCGAAGAACAGGCCCCATCCCGGTGACACGTCTTTAACAATAATGTGACCGAGTCACTTAAATTATTCACAATTCTACCTCAGTCAGCTAACTAGGGGAATGAGCCCTCTATCCAACTGCAAACTGGTATCTTAAAAAAAAAAATCTCCGCCGTCACACCGGACCGGCGGTAACTTTGCCAGATCGCCCCCTCCCTCTCATCTCGGCTCACTCGCCGCTTAAATAAAAATGGAGGCTAAAAAAGGAAACGCGATCTCCCCTCGCAAATACCACCCATTTCTCCTCGCCGCTTCGGAGGGAGGGAGGCAGGCTGACGGGGGGGGGGGGATGAGAAAAGCAAGTCACCGCTTAGAGAGTTTAGCGAGCCGGGCCCGCTCGAAAAGAGAAAGTTTAGCGGGCCTAACCGGCCGTTCAGCAAGGAAGCGGCGGCAGGAAAGCCCACGATGAAACTCCGCGGGTCCCATAAATGCGCAGTTATTTGTTACTTATGCGCCAGCGAGACGTGACGCCGGACAAGCTTGAGGGGGCGGGAAAGCCCCACTTTAAATGAATCCCTCAAGTAACCAACTCCTGGGTACCTAGGCGTTAGAAAACATGACAAATTTCAAACTGAAGGGGTTAACGATATAGCAAACAAAATCATCAGAAAGAAGTCACAGACTTGCTGGCTTTCTGAAAAGTTGGCCAGCGGCACGTGGATTTTTACATAACAGCGAAAATAATTATTGTAAAAGTACCTAAAGCTCAGTTTCGAATAATCAAGGAATCAACATGGCTCTCAAGAAGAAAACACTGGGTAGCTGGCAGGCTACTACCAAGCGCCGAGACTGGTAACCAGCTAGCTGGCCAGCTTCGTACTTGCCCAATGTCATGTATCCCAACTAACTTGCTACATATCAGACCCACTCGATCCATTTCTACGTTTTAATTTCACAAATTTTGCAAACATTTAATACAGCACTGTGGGAATTATAAACTTCCATTCCCATCTTTAACAAGTTAGCCAGCTACTTGTATGGACGGGACACAACTAAGCAATACGTCTTGGTACATTTGTGGAATTATTGGAGACACTGAAATTAAATTTGTTTACACACATTCCGGTCAGTGTTGTGTTATTGCGGGCAGCAACGAGTGAACCATGATGCACATGTAAAGTAAAAAGTAAAAACAGCAAAAATGCTCATTGTTTACATGACCAGGATTGCAGTGCACTGCACGAGGACTTGGTCAGATAAATATTATCCAATCTGCTGGTGTGTAATTCCCATTAAAAACTTCAACAGTTAAAAGAAAAAAAGGTTAAATAGTTAACTAGACGACGAGACTAAGTTAAGTTAAATGCCAACAGTTGTGCATTGATTTAGATTATGTCTAGCAAGCAAGCAAGATGTGTATAAAACCCATAAAATGCACATCATGTTCATATTATAAGGGCTGTAACTCACCTAGTAAGACATACCACCCTAGTCCAAGTCGAGCTTCCTCCTTCTGCGATTTCACGTCTGTAAATATTCCAACATCAAGGCGAATCACACCATCCAGGCCTCCATCTACGACCTCGGTGTTTCCTGAAAAACGCACGCGATAAGGGCGCTCTCTTTCCAGGGTACCTCCCAGCCTTCTAAAATGTCCCTCACGCAGAGGGTGAAAGTTTTATTTTCTTTCCTGCCTTGGACACAGCACCCCTCCAGAGTGGTCACATTGAATCCCCGCTGACTGAACCCGTGTATTATGATGTTTTATATTATTTACAGTCGGTGTTTATAAAGGATGATGTACCGCTCTATGTGATACAAGGCTCTGATTCTATCTCAGGTCCTCAATATTCGCAGCAGAGCCCATCCCCCTCCTAACCGGCATCGATCGCGGGTCCCACCGAAACTGACACACAACCACACTCGCGGGGTTTCCGAGACTGACGAGCAGGGGCTAATTAGTCGTGTCCCGTGTCACTTTTGCGATTGGAGGAAGAGGTGTCAATCTAGACAAGAAAACCGGAACTGGAGCGAGCGATTGGTTACTCGTAGAGCTGGCGTTCTATTCCTTCCCCTTTACTTTCTCGTTTCGAAGAGGGCGGGTCACCTTCTTGCAGAGGGGTGGCAGAACGTCGCTGGAGTCAACGCTGTCAAGGCAAATCGGTGAGGCAGTCTGAAGAAGGAAGGTGAAAAATGCCGTGTTGTGGATTTATGAAAAACAAACATGGACCGTCCTGTACAGTATCGGAGAGCTTTCCACATTACTAACACACACGCCGTGGAATAGTATTGTTTGCTAGGGGACTCTATCATTTATTGATGTTTCCTTTTCAAAACATTTGCTGAAATAGCGAAAAAGGAAAACCTTGTTCATAGTGGTACCGTTTAGCTGTCCATAGCAACACGGGGTCTCCGTGGCCCCATACCAGGGACTACGACATAGAGGTAGGGCCAGCCCCACCTAATCAGTACTGTGAATGGAAGATGAGGTATCGGTCTAGTGGGATCTGGCAAGGGATTGGACAGGAAGCTGGCCGTCCCTTTCGGGTTGTGTTGAATTACCACTTGCTCCCTCCTACAGATATCCCTGGCACTCAATGGAGAGGACTAAAGCATTTAAATGATAAAATGAACCTCTGACAAACTAAACCGATGTTACTGTGTGTACCTGAAGGAGATCCTTTAAATTTAATAATACAAAATAGTGTTTTAAAATCTTGTTTATTACGCTTATCACTTGAGCATGATTCACTCCTTTTTTAGCATTATGATAATTATCTTGAGGCAAGTTGTTCGCTAAAGCACATTATAAGTTTTAAAGGGCAAACTAGACGGCTTTTTTTAATCCTGGGATTTCCAAGATCTACCACGACGGTTTGCTCCCAGCGACTGACGGATTTGTTTGAGGTGGCTGGAGAAAGCCTGGCTCGAACGCGATTGGTTGGTCTGTCTGGCCTTTAGTCAACGATGATTGGTTAGATAGCGTTTTGACGTCATTTGTTGTAACGGCCTGCTTAGAACCAAATGCAAACGAAAAAAATGTATATACCTGTAAATGCATACTGAAAGCATTTGAATACCGACAATGTTGTATATAATTTTTAATATAATCTGTGTTGTCTTCTCTATTTTTCTGTAAACGTGTTTATTAAAAAGTTTTCTTAACCACCAAGTGCGTCGTCTGCATTCCATTTAAACATTTTCGTAATCGATATTTGAGCAAACAATCATGAGTTGCTGATCGCTTTACCTGGATTGGATAGTTTTGTATTTAAGCCATTGCAGCGTTCGAGTCATTTCTGTCATTAAACTGACAAACTACTGAGCAGAATAAATCGTACTCGAAATATTCGTAGATATAACTATAATCGATTATGCAACAAACATTTAATTAAAAAGCACTGAAATCCTAATTGTTTTTCTACACATTAAACAATGACAACGCCCCGATTTACTTTAAATATTTGATAACTGAAATGGTTGGTAATTTGGGACATTTTCGTCAACATGGAGGTTATTTTATCAAAAATGTTTTCAGTCTTCTCCACATTTAGATATTTATTTGTCAGTGAGCGAGAAAAACATCCACGGTGTGTTTTAAGTTGCAGCAGTGGGGGAAGGGTAGACACGAGCCCATGCTCATGACGTAATTGGCACAGTTTTTATAATAAAAAAAAAATAGCGTCTGTGTAATTCGGTGTTTTGCGATTTCGGAATTACAGTCCAGGAATGGTAAAAACGTACTTCTAGCAGACACTTTATAACACTATATGAAGAGGTGCTACTAGGCGTTAAAACGGGACTGGGAACCAGGATAGCGCGCATCTCTAGGAAGTGACCGAGACGCGCACCATAATTTCAATCAAACGGCCGGAAACCCTCTTTTTCCCATGGAAGAATATTCTAGGCAAGGGTTGTGGTGTAACAACAGGATAACCTTTGTTCGGCGGCCTGAGCAGAACACGTGACTAAATATCTGGTCTATGGAACGCCTTTCAGGTTGCCTAGCAACCATGTCAAACCGAGGCTGCGGGCCCACAATGGCGCTATTGTATTCGCAACGAACAGGCTACATACCGATATAGTCAGGTCACATGGTACGTGAAAGCAAGCAGGCGAGCCAGTCAGTCCCTGCGCTGGAGAGACGTGTCTCAAACCGACTGCTATTCTAAAGGCTGCAAATTCCTACATTTTATATCTAATGTGTATTTAATGATTTATTTACGTTTTAACGTAACAAATATGCATCGCATGCATGGAACCACCTACTTATGTAACATTTTTTCAACAGTATGGCGGAAATCGAGTTACCTAAATTCGTCTTTAATTTAAAACGAGTTGTAATAATATGACGGTGAAGGGATTTTTGAGCCCTTTACCTTGCGGAGTAAAATCACACAACTCAAAATATAATCGGCCATGTGTTCAGGGTATAGATAGGGCACAAAGCCTAACATTTATTAATGAAAGAATTTTCATTTTTGTTAGACATCGACTTAAATTTCCATTTAAATACCGAGAATATAAACAATTTTTCTGTCATTTATATTCAAGAATTAAGTTCATCCATGCTACAAATGTCAAAACGATACTTATAGTAAACACGCATCCCTTAGAAAAAGTAATATGATTCTACAGTGCATTATATGAAAAATGCAAATGCTTCCAACAGTAACATACAGCCACAACACATAGGACAAACGTATTTAGTGTGATTACTCACAAGGAGCACAGGGTGACTTCCAAACCTAGCCACTCCCAGACTGCTACTGCAATGAACTTGCACACAGTTCCTACAATGTGTACTCTAGATACCATGAACCCCAAAAAGAAAGACCAATTTATGCACAAATATACATCTTATTGGTATGGGGAGGCTGAGAGGCCCTTTACTTAGCTGTTTCTCTTGCAAGCACAAAAATACACAAATTAAGACATTCAAAGAACGGGAAAAAGAATGCTTAATGCAACACGTTCTTAAGTTTAGGAATTATAAACAAAATTAACTTCTCCTCTTTAAAAACAATGTGATTCCACAAGGGCTGCAGAATATTAAAGACATGTATGAAACATGGAAATGGATGTCAGTCTACAGTATGCATGGTCGTGTCTGTTGGCATAGGTCTTAAGTGAGAAACTCCCAAGTTATTACTAACAGAACCTTGCCAGTACGACAGAAGATAAAACTCCACATTCCAAAATGATGTCAGTACAACAAACTGGATTGCACAACTGCTTCAACAATAAATATGCTTAAATTAACTTGGTTTTTCTGCTCCTTCACCAACACATTCTCAGTATAAGGAGAAGATGATAGATGTTATGGTTCTTAATCTGATTGATCCAGTTTCATACCGGACTACTTTTACTAGCTACTAAGCTATATTTAAATGATCATTTCACCTAATTTTTCTGAATTTCAAGCTATTATTTACTTCCAGCCAACCAGAATGTGCTGCACAACCAGTCGTTCTCCTGTTTTGAGCAGCATTCCTCTCCTGCAGCCCCCAGCCAGTAATACAGAAACGGAGAAGAATAAAAATGGCTGTGTGTGTAAGTGTGGCTCGCTCATGTTTTATTTATTTGTACACCATTGCATGCGGTGACTCCTCTGTTTCGGCCAGCTGCTGCCCCCTGCTGTCTGTGCGCTGCTGCTGCATGGCCAAGCAAGTCCCATCTGGGTCCTTACAGCAGCTTCAGGCTCCCAGTCACGTTGTTGACCATTTCCTCCTCCCCCATGATGGCCAAAACAGTGCATGAGCCAGGCTCCACCTACCCATCAATACACTGTAGTTATTGTGAGTACCCTCTGTATATTAAGAATATAATTTGCACAATAATTTTCCTCATATGTAACACACAATGCTATTTTTGCAATAGGTATTGTATTAGCAGAATTATTGTTATGTTACGAATATACTGTGCCCGACAGTGCTACAAATAATCAATACATAAATTCCCCACCTGGGTCCGGCCGGCATCCTGGACCAAGTAAGCAGGTAGGTTAAGGCTCATAGCCAAAGCCTGAAGCTCCAGCAGGTGTGCCATGTTAGTGCCCTGCACCACAACCTTCTTAGCCCTGCACACAGCAAACAAGGAAGACCCATCATTAGCTGACTAATCCTTCCACCCTCTCATTTACTGAACAAAACTTCCAGAGGACACAACGCTAACTGCGAGTTTGTTTCTTAGGCCAAGTCTGCTTTGCATGATTTGGCTTCAGGAGTAGGCAACAGCATCGCCCTGCCCATGCAGGGCCTTACCCAGCATGGTCCCACTTCCAGGCCATTTCCCTCCAGCTGTTCTTCTCCTGTAGTGCCTGGTACAGGCCAACTGCTGCATGTCCCACCTGCGCAGCCACCTGCGCAGCATGAACAGTAAGGAAGGGGGGGGGGGGGGGGGGGAGGGGGGGGGGGCCTTGGGCTCCAGGCGACACCCATAAGCCAGGGTCAAGGATTGGGCACAGGGGATGTGGCCGGCCAGACGCAG
>JAODKL010000112.1:1068027-1084281 GCA_026780765.1 Petrocephalus schoutedeni
GGTGGGGGGGGGGGGTCACATTTGATGAGGCTGACACTCCAGACATTCCGAGCTCAGGCATACCCGTAGGAAGGCGTACAGGCATATGGACATCCAGTTGGTAAGAAGCTTCTCCACCACCGTCTCAGTCCTCAACAAAGAGAAGCAGGCGGGCAATCAAACATCACCTTCAAGCAGCCAAACAATAACTAGAAACATTAAGCTAGATACTACATGAAGACTTGACTGACATGAAGCTTGATATGTACATATATACATACATATATACATCTAAGTCACGCCACCATTCTACATAACGATTCCTCTTGAAGGAGTCTCTCCTCACCTCCGAAGCATAAGTTTTGGGTTCTTGGCCACATATTGCTCCACCAGGTCATTGAGCAGGGTCTTGAGGATGTCGGTGAAGTACTCCAGCTTACCGTGGAGGGCCACGGTGAGCAGGGAGGCCACGTAGGCCCGGTCTCGTGGAGAGAAGGTCCGCTGGCTCTCCAGAGTGTGAATGAACTACAGGAGCAGTGCATAGTTACAACTCGACTCCTTAAGACATCCATTTGTCTCAGAAGCTCTTGAAGCATCATCTTTATTAGCGGAGAGCAAAGGAGTTGAAAGATTTCTCTCATTTGCAAGGAAGACTAGTCTTTACCTTGATGAGGAAGAGCTTGCTGTTGAGTAGGTTAGACAGCTGCACCAGACCCTGTTCCACGGTCTGACGCCGGCATTCCTGCACGTCCAGGTCGCGGCGCAATGGCGACTCCCGGTGGCCAGGGAAGAAGATGCGCTCAGCGTACATGCGGTAATCCAAGAAGGGGATGCCAGAGCCTACAAGGTCACTGGACATGTCCATCATCTCCGTCATCAGGTCTGCACAATTTTGGGGAAACAAGGTCAACATTCAAGATTTTCAGCGTCTTCGAGATGGTACGGCACTGGGTGTACCAGGTCATGAAAAACACTGCTTCACGATAATATCTAGAGGAAGATGAAACATGCTTATTCCAGGAAGCCATCTCAGTACCTGTGAACTCCTTCTTGCAGCGGTCCCTCACACTAGTCTCCAGATTCTCCAGCTGTATCTGGACCTTCTTGTAGTCCCTCAGGGCCTGCTTGCTCTTCCTCCTGTTGGATTCACCAGCACCGAGACCATCCATCACCCCCAAGCTCTGAACAGCAGTCACCGGCACATTCAAGCTCCTCGTTATTGCATCTGTCCAAACGGGAACTTCATCCTAAGTGCTGGGTAGCATTTGTCACCTGTATATGAGGACGATGATGAGCACGATGAGGGCCACGATGGAGGCCCCTACGCCAACTCCGATCTGCGCCTCCAGGGGAAACGTGGGCTGGCTCTGAGTGTCATACTGCACTTTACCCAAGGAGAAGTTCAGATTCCCCATTTGGACCTGTATGGTGCAAAGTACCATACTTAACACGGTTACTTTCCATATCAGACTTACTGTAAAAATGCGGCTCACTTCAGCCTAAGCCACCACACTTTCTGCATCACTCCTGGTTGGAAGAATGGGCGGGGGGGGGGGCTTACTGTGAATTCAGGGAGGGTGTCCATCCCCTCCCGCTTCTTTCCGGCTGCCGGCAGCGGCTGCTGGGACGGGGGCTCACAGTACAGGTGGTTCCGGGTCAGGGTCTTCACCGAACACACCCCTTCCCCAATCATGGCCACGACCTCCTCCTTGAAGATAGCGAGGTCGAGGTTCTCCCCCTGGCAGTGGGTAGATGGGTATTAGAGAGTTTAATGCCAAGTCAATAGCTATTCCTATAGCGATTGGAACAAGGTAAAATTGGTTATACACAAATACATAAAAATACATGAAAACAGATAAATGAATTGATAATTGAACTGATATATAGGAATGAGTAAAGACCATTGGTAATTATACATATACAATATTTTAAGGTACACATACAAGAAAAAAAAAAATTCTTAAATAAAATGGAAATCTTGGTCACATTATGAAAAACACCTTGCAATGTAGCATCAGAAAAAGAATCACTGCCTAGTGGTATGACAGATAGACCAGTCTGATAAAATATGCTTTAATAAGTCAGAGGGATCCTACAGTGTTATGCAGTGATATGATGGTATGTGTAAGTCTTCTGTTTTCTCCCTGGAAGAGGGGTGCACTCATCAATGAGAACGGCAAAGTACCAGAGAACGACCAAATGACATTCATGGTCAAGTGATCGTGTTTTAGCTTCAGGTGACAGGTGGGGCCGGTGCAGTCATGCCGCTTACCTCCACGGAGATGATGCTCCCCGGCTTGTAGCGGTATGGAATGCCGGGCTCGTTCGGGTTCAGCGGTTGCAGGGTGGGGTCGTGCTCGTAGCTGAAGGCACTGGGGCTGACGGCGTCAAAGTCGAAGCGCAGATTATCCAGCAGGAACTCCACCTTGACGCGGCCCGCCGACCTCCACCCCTCCAACGGAGGCGTCCGACATAGGATCAGGGTGCTGCTGTTCACCTGGCATGGCTCCACAAACTGCAGGGAGTGGGTGTGGGGGGGGGGGACCAGGATGATGGGGCAGAGGACCAGGATGATGGGGCTGCAGGCAACATTCAAGTAGCAGGAAACCGAGTCGCACAATTAGCCACACTTGCTATGCGCAGAATGAGGTATCAGAACGTGGGTTATATGGCACAGAGGCAGGCTGTGGACCTCATACAAACATGCACAAGTGTACCGTTCTCTAAGCTTCTGTTGGCCTTCACCCATGGTACCGACTGGACTCACATGTCTGTCCAAGCAGACGGCACTTAAAGGATCGCACTCTGCCTCCGGCACGATCCGACTGTGTCTCTGCACGGGCCTGTCCCACTTCCCACCCACGTGTGCCATCCTCCTCCTCCTCCTCCTCTTCGAGGCCAGGGGTTCCAGCGGAGACAGGGTCACTCGAAGCTGGGGCTCCTGGACCACGTCCAGGTTGTGACCGGAAACATGAATCGTCCGTCCGCCACTAAACAAGTCAGAGACACACAACTTGTTGATGAAGGGAACCAAGACATGAAATAACACAGTAGGAAGGGTACAACGGCCCCTTTCCCATTACATCGTAGACTGCTTCTCTCTTCTGTGCTTCATGAAACCTCACCATACCCCTCCACTCGCTTTGGTATGCCTACCGCACTTATCTGCTTACATGGACATGTGTTAGTACTAACAGGTGCCTAGCTCTGGTCTGATTTCATGGGGGGGGGGGGGGGAAATCGCATGGTTTAACAGAATAAAAATATGGCCAGGCAGGCAAGCAGGGAGGGTCCACCTCAGAAAGCTCCTTGAAGGCGCTGCTTGTGTGATATCGGGATCAGGGGTGTAGTTGTACATCTCTCCCTGCAGGTGGCGATCACCGCCACGGTAGTGCACTGACACTCTTTGTGGCCCGGTGCCATTGGTGCTGCCAGTCACACATTTGATGCTATCGTCCTGGACCTCAGACGAGCTGGGGGGTTGGAAATCAGAATAAACTGATCCGGTTTGCTGCCATCATTTTCAAGTCATCTATCGCCAGCAGCTCTGGTTCCCGGCACTCACATGATGCAGCGCACACCACCCACTGACACGCTGACCTCAGTGGCATGCCCCGTGCGCAGGTGCCTTCCTGTTATGGTCAGGGTGGTACCACCTGCTTTGGGGCCCTTCTGGGGATACACCCGCATCACCTTCGGGTCCTGAGAATAGAGCATGGGCTGGTATAGCAGGTCGTGTTGATCCTAAGGCTGAGCCGGACCCTCACGGTCCCTCATTACCTGGTAGCTGAACTTCTGGATGGAGAGGCCAAACTGCCCTCCACTCACTTCCACGGACATCTGGCCAGTCTTCTCCCTACTGCTAGGTGATGTCCTGCACACAATTCTATAGGAAAATACGGCACATTTTTAGAATTTCTAGAACTCCCTGCCCCCGACATGCAACCCAACCCCAACGGGGAGCTGTACCGAGATGAGATCTCATAGCGGCTGGAGATGACGGTACAGGGGAAGCCAGCCACAGTGACAGAGTGCTGGATATCTTCAGCTTTCTGCCCCAGGTTGGACCCGGAGATGGTAACCACAGTGCCACCTTCCACAAGGCCTGATGTGGGCTCGATCTGCCACATGAGGGAGCATGATTCAAGATTCAAAAAACTATTAATCCCAGAGGGAAATTGCTTTGGCTTGGTTATACAGTTGCTCAATTTATAAATAAAAAATGAGTCAGTCTACCCAGAACCCACAGCAAGTCAAGGGAAACCCCACCCCTAAAGATAACTAAATCCACATCACTACACCCTCCATCATTACCAGGGTTGGCCCAACCTTTTCTGTGCCCTAAGCAGAATCTGATTAACTTGACTGCCATTTGACATCTTCCGACAGGCTACTCAGACGTGGGAGGCCCCCTGGTGGCCACCAGGCCCCCTGCAGCCACTTAGCTCACTTATGCCTTCGGGCCGACCATGGTCCCTGCCCACTTCTTCGCTAGCTGGAACTGTTCGACAGGCCGTGCTGGGACTCACAAAGTGAATGACTGGGGCCGGGCAGGTCTGTGCGATGTGATCGGTGCAGGAGTCCCGGTAGAAGCAGCCGGGGCGCACGCCCCCACACCACGCACAGCCGTACTTGCGGGGCGCAGTGTGGCAGCGGCTACAGTCCGAGCGGCCCGCTGAGCAGTTGTACAACGTGACTGCAGACAAAGGGGGAGGAGAGACTATCAACGGCCCATATGTTCAATGAAGGTTCATCAGCAGACCCAAGTATTAGCCACTAGGCTGAACTAATTACTCAACTAATTTCCCTGTCCTAAGGGTGCTGCTTATTTAAAGACAGCTGGTGCTTGTGAGCACCAGAAGGACAGGCTTTAAAAACCATCTCACGCTTCTACGCAGGACAGTCCCCGAGGGATACGCTTTTTTTGGCCGCTGGACTGAAACCCCAGCCCTCCCATTCAGCAGAATGCACCAAGGGGGGCCGAGATGACATTTAGTAAGGGGGCCCAGAATTCCTTGATATGCCATTGCTTGCATGCCTACTTACCATAAAGACTTTTAGAGCTGTCTACATGAAAGGAGTCTTTCCTTTTGATGTATACCATGGCATTATACTCCTCGAAGGGGGCAGAATATGAGTACTGGAAAAACAAGAGGGTACAAGCGTAAGATTAAATTTAATTCTGGATTATTTACCAAACATACACAATCTTAAACACCATCAAATAAATACGGTCAAATAAGGACTTTACTTTTAACTTTGTTGTTAAATTGAATTAAATTGAAATGGCCAGTTACTCAAAATGGAGCTAGTAAAATTCAGACCTGGTTTGACTGGCAGGTGATGTCATAGAGAGAAGAGTCCAACTCGCTAACTTGCACATGGGAGCTGACCACAGCTGTCCTTCCCTCAATCACCAGCACGCATTCGTAGTTCAGCTCCATGTCCTGGGGACGCCATGAAGAGACAAATGCACACGTGCACGAGGCCAACCCTTAACACGCATTACTACGTGGACTGTTTGAGATTAAACACCTCTGTTGAGCACCAGGGGGCGACACTAGAATTTTTTTCAGGTGGGGGGCATAAGAGGGGCCATAATTCATACATAGAGGCCAATCTTATTAGCCAATAATATGCTTTGAATCGTCAAGTGACAAGGGAGGGGCCCAATCAGCTTTCAGTTGGAGCCTGTGCCCTGTGGCCCCGCCCCTGGACACACCCAGAACTGCATACTTAGAGTAATGCTTAATTAGGTAAAACAAAACTTTTGATTTCACAAGACTCCACGGTCAAGAAGAAGAAGTGAAGTTCCTACCTGGAACAGCTGAAGGTTGCGCCCTTGCAGGGTGATCTTCCTCTCCACATTGACAGGCAGCAGAGAAGGCCCCAGCACAGCCTCCACACAGGGGCACGCCGATGGCCCCTGGGCCCAGACAGCACCCTCGTCCTCCTGCACTCACAGCACACACAGTCCACTTTACACCCCCTTCCCCATTCGCACGCTCCCCCCTCAACGCTTCGGCAAAACTGGCGGCTTCAGAGGAAAACGTGTTACAGCAGTTAAAATGCCAGATGTGGCAAAATTAAGGTTCAAGGACGGGGGGGGGAGGATTAAGAGTTTATGAACCCCAGTCTGTAAGGAGACAGCCATTTTTGTTCCATTTAAAACCAGCAGAAACTTAAGCTTAAACTGGAAAATAAATAAATTAATAAATAATAATAATAATAATAATAATAATAATAATAATAATAAAAATAAATAATGACAACATGAGAATGAGAGGCGCAGAGGGGGGCACCAGCTAAATGCTGCTCTTCCCGTGTGAGAGCTTGACGCGCTGCCCTCGTTGGTTCCCTCTACTCACCGGCAGGAAGGGCTCGTACTGGTAGTCCGGCTCCGAGTCCGGGTCCACCAGCCGGAGGTAGGCCGGGGAGCCGCGATCCACCTCCCCGTCGCCTGAGAGCAGCATGGCTGCCGTGGATGCGGCCGTGTCGTTCTCCACAGCCATCCTCGCCGTCAGCCCCTCCTCGCGGGGACTCCCTCCCAGATCGGCGAGGCCTGCGGTGGGTGCAGGGGGAAGGGTGACCGTGGGGGGTGAAGTGGGTGGCGGGGAAGTGGTGGCTGGAGGGGGCGCGACGTCTCCGGGGTGTGCCGGCGGTCCCAGGGGGAGGGGAGACAGGCCAGGAGCTGTGCTGGAAGCTTCCGAAGTGGGTGGAGTTTCGGTGGGGGGCTCGGTCATGGGCAGTGGGTCGGCTGGAGGCATGGCGTCGCTCGTGGGAGATGCCGTCACCGCTTCTGTGATGGGGTACACCGGGAGGGGCACAGGGGAGGTGGCGGGATCCCTGGAGGAGGGAGACTGATCATCCGGCATGAAGGGGGGCAACTTGGTCTCCATGCTCTCCACCTCTGGACCTGCAGGAGTCCCCACAAAATTGACATTTTCCATAAGGGGATCCTCTTTTAATGTAGTTCCCTCTTGTAGAAGGTCAGTGACCACAGGGGAAGGGTCTGTCACGGCTATAGGCTGTAGAGGAGTGGGTAGAGGAGAACCCGGAAGGATTGTGGGTAGAGTGGTGGTTGGTGGCACCGTGGTCGTTGTCGTCGTGGGCCCCTCTGTGGTGGCTGCCATAGTGGTGGCTTCAGTGGTCCTGGTGGTTGTAGCAGCCACAGTAGTAGTAGGCATGGTTGCTGCTGTTGTAGTGGTGGTGGTCGTGCCCATTGTCGGGGCCGCGGTTGTGGCTGAAGTGGTGCTGAACAGCTCTGCTGCTACTGTGGCTGTAGGGGCCCGAGTGGCACTGGGTGTAGCAGCTTGTAACACGACTGTAGGGGGCGCAGCTGTGCGTGGCTTGGACTGGCAGTCGGAATAAAACACCAACAGGGAAGAAAGTGGCATAGGAGGAGGAGGAAAGGGAGGCAAAGCAAAAGAAAGTAGAAACAAAAAATAAATGAACAAAAAAAAAAATCTAAAACTGGAACAAAAGTTGCTGGGGGTTGTGTCGTAAGTGAGCTGCACATGGACCCATAAGCTCCTAGATGTTAGCATGGATGGGGTATTAGCTTACTGCTCAGCAGAGCCGGATAGCTCAGGTCCAGAAAATAAAAACCCAGACCAAGATTTGGATGAATTAATGACCTACCTGCGCATTGATAATTGATCATTTCCGTGGACCTGACCACCTCTCTCCATCACTTTTTACTGGGCAGTAAACCGGTCCAGCCAATTTGTCGGTTTTAAATTTCCCGCACGGTATGAATTTTCCATTTACCACACAATACCAGAGCTGAAGCCACAGCTGTGACTCCTCAATAGGCCGCAAATTATATAACATTGTTTGCTGCTAGAGGCGCCTTGGATATCTTGGCAGAGTGTATGCAGAGGGGACCCCCTGTTAACTGTGCACACCCTTCCCTTCAGTCATCACTTTATAACACAATTCTCCATATGACTGTTCAGCATAGAGTATTTACAGGTACTGCTTCAGTCACCTTTTAAAAACGCTTAAATGTATTGTATTTATGTAAACGCTTGCTAAAGTGATAAGGGTGAACTTGAAGAAAAATACTGTGATATACCGTGACAAATTTGTGGTCTTACTGCCCAGCACTAATCTGCACCTATCCACCCTTGCCCAGGCTTTGAAGACAGCATGCGCATTTGGTTGGTAGCAGGACGCCGCGTGGATTTGGTCAAATTACCTGCTCATTGTAAATGATGACTCCTTCCTCACACACCATCTTGTGTGTGCACAAGTGCTGGTGGACACACCAGTTACAGCCCCAGCGGCTGGTCACACACCCACGGCATCTGTGGTTGAATGTGGAATAAGGCCACCTTATTGACCAATCAGGATTCAGATATCAACATGTTACTTAAAAGAGCCAATTTTAGTTATACCCAGTACACTGCAACTCATGTGTAGCTAGCCATAGATATTTAAGCTTTCCTGCTGTTATTTTTGGGAGACAAAGCAAAACAAATGCACTGAGAATGTGACACAGTACAGGAAGGACTTCTTACTTTAGCTAAGAGCTCCTAAGAACGACAGACTGCACCACAAACCCTGAATAAACAAACCTACCAATTTATGCAAACTATTTTACCAGTCTATTTGTTTATTATTCATAAATGCAGCAACACTTCAGTTCAACTGTCAACCAATGTTAGACAGATGGGTGTTTGGTCACACAGGAAATACTATGCATTTTTTCTGGGATTGTTGTGTGAAATATGACCTCATAATGAGACTGGGCTTCTCAGATTACTTCCAATAGCAGATAATCTGTTTGTTAGTTACCATGTTAACCGAAATAAGGCTCCTTAAAGTGTGAAGCTGGTGAAATTTGCGGCAGGAAGAACATTCATTCGCCACTCTGGGGGAAGCAGCATGCAGTTAAAACTCAAGATGGGGGCCTCATAATCAGAATCCCCCCCCCCCCTAAATTGGCCCTGAAGTGGAGCTTTAGAGAATAGCCATTTAACTGAAATTTTGCTTGGCTACTTATCTTCTTATTAGGCTGGCGATCAACACAAACACAGCTCAGTCTAATGCCGCACAGGAATGGGGGCTGGCTATTTCTGGGAAACAGAAATTGGTTAAAAGAAAAATGGTTACACAAGCGGAGACTCACGGCATGGTCCCGGAAAGGTGCTTCACAGTACTGCAGTCGTAGAAGATGAACTCGGTCGTGGCGACGGTGACGTTGAGAAAGCGCAGGGACAGGGTGACAGTGACAAAGTCTGAAAAGGAAGAGGGCTCTCATCGCTATTGCTGACTTAACCAAAGACCCCAACAAACCACAGATACTGTGGCCTCCACTTGTACATGTACCTTCACTCGTACATTTTCTTTTAGTCTCAAACAGTCTCTTTTAGTCTCAAACAGACCCAAAAGCCTCTGCAATAACTAATAAAATTAATAAAATTTAAAGTTTTTTGTTGTTTTTAAGATGAAACCACCAATAAGCTGAAGTCAGGCCTCCTAATCAAATATTAGTGTCAGGAACCCAAAAAAAAATAAAAAATAAAATAAAAAAAAAACTCACTCTCCTAATGTAATCAACAAACGCTTTTAGGGAATCTTTTAGGGGGTTAGGATACAAAACATACAATAAGCTGGTTGCATAACTGTGCACACCCTTAGACTAATACTTTGTTGAAGTACCTCTTGATTTAATTACAGCATTCAGTCATTTTGGGTAGGAGTCTATCAGCATGCATCTTGACTTGGCAATATTTGCCCACTCTTCCTAGCAAAAGTGCTCCAAACCAGATTTTCAGTTGGATTTAGGTCTGGGCCATTCCAAAACAAAATTATTTTGGTTAAGCCATTCTTTGGTCGATTTGGATGTATGCTTGGGGTCATCACCTTCACCTTCAGCTTTCTAGCAGACACCTGAAGATTTTGGCCAAAAGTGACTGGTATTTAGAACTGTTCATAATAATTCCCTCCACCTTGACTGAAGCCCCAGTTCCAGGAGAAGAAAAACAGCCCAAAGCCTGATGCTGCCACCACCACCTTCACTGTGTTGTTCGCAGTGTTGTTTTTGCACCAAATATACCTTTTGGAATTGTAGCATTTATATTGCAATATTAAGAAAAAAACATCTAAGGTTCAAATTATACTGTGACAAATTTTAGGCCAAACTGCCTAGCCCCAAGATGGTGCCTGTGCCCCACAGTGTGTCAGTGTGTCGTGTTATGTAAACTCAACCCTCTGTTTCTGATCTTGACTTGGTCTCGCCCAGCCTTGGTCTCGTCTCCGTCTCGATACACTCTGGTCTTGGCCTAGGTGGTTTTGGCTACTTCCTTCCATGTTTCACAGTGTACCTAATACAATGGATTTTTTTTTGTACCCATCTCCTGACTGATACCTTTTGACAGTGTGATCCCTTTGAAGCTTTGTAAGCTCTCAGTTGCATCCTACAGCAAAAGCCATGGTCCACTGAGTAAATTTCAGGAAAATCCTACTAGGACAGCTGAACTATTTGGGGTTAATCAGAGTCACTTTAATTGATGGCAGACGTGTACCCAAAAAAACTGAATACTGTAATTAAATGAAAAGGTGCTTCAACAAAGTATGAGTTTAAGGGTGCACATACTTATGCAACCAGCTTACTGTATGATTTTTATTTTTTATTTTTCCCCCACAAGAGATTTATTTGCTTTTCAATTGAACTGTACAGGTTATAGGTCCCATTAAAAGGTGGGAGAAGGTTTGAAATGAAGTAGAATTTAAGCCGAGCTGTCACCTTGTCCTTGGCGCCCTGGAGGCACAGTGCTGGGGTCCGGGGAGAAGCAGGTGACTCCAGTGCCAGTGACACTAGCTGGACTCTCATCTTCCTGGAAGTAGCAGGAATATGCTTCCTGACCTTCCAAGTCTGGCAGCCCCGGTACTTGGAGGACAATCTGTGGGGCGCATTGCGAAACGATGGTTATGACTGTTATGACTGAACATTGACGGTCACTGACGGGCAGTCTTTGGATTCCTCCCCTACCGGGATTTTAAGGTCCAGTTCACTTCAGAGAAAAGCAACCT
The DNA here is from genome assembly GCA_026780765.1 of Petrocephalus schoutedeni. NCBI lineage: Eukaryota > Metazoa > Chordata > Actinopteri > Osteoglossiformes > Mormyridae > Petrocephalus > Petrocephalus schoutedeni. The sequence goes on from JAODKL010000112.1 coordinate 1,079,047, forward strand.
CCGGACTGGCCCTTGCTGCAGTTCCAGTATGACCAAGTATGAATGATTCATGATAAATATCAATTTGCCCCACACTCAATGAAAGAGGCCATTCTGCTAAATATCTACGCCTCACTGAGATTAAACAATGCAAAGAAAGATTCCACTTGGCCAGACTTGTCTGTAACCTGATTTAAACGAAGAGGCTGTTTAATTGTGAAAGTGCCTGTCAGTCTAACTCTGTGCGATTGCCCCCCTTTCTTTTCCCGGTAGAAATGCAGCAATGTAAAACGATCCAAGAGCAGCGAGAAAGCCCAGGGCAGCATTAGCACCACATACTTTCCTCTTCTCCTCTCGGCTGATGTTGGACGGGGTCAGACCCTGGACATCAAGGCAGTGCTGCTCCATGTCGAAGCTCCATAGCCATTGGCCCGGCCCATCTGCACGAAGACACTCCGAGCGGCGGCCGCACCTATCACAGCGAAGGGGGCGGGAACGCATGAACAGGGACAGTGTGGCCTGATGGGTCAATACAAGCAAAGGCCAGTGAAGGTCCTACAAAATGATCCTCAGAAACATCTTCCAACCTCATTTATGAAGAAATTTATATCAAAGTCAGTGATTAAAGGATCATGTGTTACCATAGGAACTTAAAATGTAGCAAAAAAAAAAAGCACACTGGGCAAAATAGTGTGGCCAGTTGGAAAGAGTGCAGATGTACAGGCTAGTACTTCAAGTGCTAATAAGTTACTCAAAAGATAGCAAAAGATAAAGGGATGGTTAGTTACAGCAATAGTCTAAAGAATTAAAAACTAAACAGCCAACAATTTGTCTTCTCTGAAGAGATATTTCACTCATTTTAATCAAAATCAGTAGCTTCCCAATCTCTCTCTCTCTCTCTCTCTCTATATATATAAGTGCCCTCACTTATGTGGATGCGAACCACAGTCTGTAGCCCTCGGCATTAATTGATTTATTTATTCCAAGGAGACCATTAATGACTTCCACTGCAACCAGCTTTCATTCAGCTCTGGCTGGCATCTCTGGCTTGTTTGCGGTTTGTCTGCATTATCTTTTCTTTCTTTTTTTTTTTACACCAAACTTAATCGGTTTTTAATTTTCCCCATTTGGTGGTGCAATTAGGTGGTCCTCTGCTTCCTCACAGACATACACCCTCATGGTCATGGGCCTAATTAGGCAGAATGGCCATAAAGACATAGGTCATATGGTCAACAAGGGCGGGACTATGGTCAGCAAGCAAACATTCTATTGATATGAACAGTCGCAACAAGCGCCCGTCTTATAGTTGCTACTGAAGCACTTGTGCAGGCCTGCATCAGGTAGGTGCTTTGCAGTCACATGGGGGTTTTCCTTTGTTGTCCTGGCTAAGTTGTTAAGGGGTCTTGATGCAATTTTGGGCTTCAGTTCAGATTTTGGGAGATGATCTTATACCCAATGCCATTCAGGTGCAGTGAAAATTTCCTCGCTCAGCTTTTGTGAAAGCTCCTTAGTCATACCCATGACTTGCCTTCAACACCTTCATGGGTGGGGTTTATATATAAATGTCTGAAGCCAATTAATCATCATTACTGAATTCTCAAGGGCTTAATTATGTTTTGCTCCTCTTTAGGCCATAAAAACTAGCAGAAAGTTTTAAAAACGGCAATATTATACTCGGGTTGAATAATTGTGACATGGCTATATTAATAAAAATATCCTGTTACGAATACTACATTGTATATTTTCTTTGCTGGTTTTACGTATAACTCTACCGATGAAGTCATGCAAAGCAAAATCTCTCTGAAGATACCTCTCTCTCTCTCATTGGCAAATCCTTACAGTCTTTGGCGGGTTGAGTATTTCTAACCACTACATGTAGCTGTGGAGGCGAAGCTGACCTTCCTTCCAACACGCACCAGCCGCAGTAAGGGTCGTGGGAAGCGAGGCAGGAACTGCAGTCCAGGTGTCTGTAACACTCTGCCACGGGCCTCTTCTCCAGCTGGGGGCGGCAAGGGCATCAGAAATCCAGGCTACAAAATCCCCGTCCCCAGGCGTGCCTGGCTAAGGCCGAGGGCAGGGCTGGGGAACCTGATCCACGGAGGGCCGGTGCGGGTTTTTGGGATGACCTCCCAATCAGCCAATAATAAAGCATTGAGTCTCAGCTCCAGTCGTGGGGACCCAACTCTTATTGGCTGATTGGAAGGTCATCCCAAAAACCCGCACCGGACCTCCGTGGATCAGGTTCCCCCACCCCTGGCCGAGGGTCACTCACCCTTGAGCTGGTCATGACAAACAGGTGCTCCTCTGCCTGGTCCAGGAACAGGTCACTGCTGATGGCTGCATTGGGCTGGACGGTAACTACATCATACTCCACCACTTCTCCATTGGGGCCAAGGTAAACCTGCAGGAGGACGACGGACAGGCTGATAGAGGGCCTGCTGAGAGCTATTCTCCTACATTCATAGTAAGCAAGTCCCATACGGTAAGCAAGGCCCAGATGGTCATCACACCTTGCCAATCTACCTTTTGGGTGTTTGCATGCACAAGGCACGCATCAGCTCAGTGTGAAACTTCCAGTCGCGAAAATGGTTTTGTCAGCCTTGAAATGTGAACTGTTTAAAAAGAGATTGCGATCTCAAGTAACAGCATCTAATGTCATTATCCTGAAGTCCAGCCATCTTCCAAAGTGCTCTAAAATGAAGTGCAATCACATGAATCCCTAAACGGCATTGCTCCAAATGGGACACTGGCTGCTATAGGAACCATTTACAACTGAAATCCAACCGAGGGCCGTTTGTCTTCCTCGGAGAAACGGAGAAGCCTAGAGCAGCCCCTTAGCCCCTGACTGTGACACCGAAACTTCACAAGGCAGACATTTAGTTTGGAAGGCACCACACGCTTCCAGCACACTGAAGCAAATGTGGCCAGCCCAGACAAAGCCAATGCAGTGAGGATAAGACGCGGGGATAAGGCAGCAGCTGTGGACAATGCAAGACTTATGCAACATGAGTACGAAAGCCGGGAATACAGTCATCGTCCATATAAAACATGAAGCAGGCTTGGTAGGAAGCAATACTATTACATCCATTCAGAACCATGTATTCTATTCCAGATCTGCTTATCTAATGCTGGGTTGAGGCCAGTCTGGAGTATATCCCACAAAGCACAGGCTAGGAGCCACAATACCCTGGCTGGGATGACCACCCATGCCAACACACACACACTAAGGGAAATTTAGAGACAAACCACATTCATTCATGCGTTTCCGCTCTCTGCCCACATGCCATGTGCACAGACGCATACACAAGGAGTCCTGGGGGTGTTGGGCCACGCCACTAGAACACCCATACTGTTTATATCATATTTTCAGGCAGAGTCTATAAAAAGATCAGTCCTTAAAAGGTGTTTAACGGATCGTGTTGCCAACAATCCAGAATCTGGGATGTAAGTTGAATCAGGCTACAGTCCAGGAACACAATGGGCATCATTCTGCGGGGCTGCAACAGGGGGCAGTGTGCAGACAGGGCGGCGTCCGCGACCACGCCACCCGGGTCGCAGCGTTCGTTTAGGTCGGGGTGCCGCCGCCAGGGCTTCAGTTCAACCACGTGTCTGGAACGAGAGCCCCGTCTGTGTCATCCGCTTATTTTTGGTCCGAGTTAGAGTGTCAGCGATGCTGTCATGCGGCTGACAAACGGAGCCTTGTTTGTAAACACGCAGCCGCCAAACAGAGTGGGGCTTAAGGGATTGTAATTACAGTGAGATGGACGCGACGCTCGTTTAACCGCGGCTCCCCACCCGATCGCCACTGTGCGGAGGGGGCTTATGAGGACAGTCAATGGGCACATTGATTGGGGGGCAGTATGTCAACCTTCGCTGACATCACTTCCTGCTCAGCCACAGTTCCTCTCTTGGCCTAGGTGACATGTCTCTGCTCTCAGAGCGGGAGCTCTCTGGCCATCGCGCCGCCGACGAGAGACACTTGCGAAAGCGGGCACTGCGTTTTCAACATTGTCAGTGCTTCATAAAACAGCGGCTTCACAATACACAGGAATGAAGTAAACATCAGCCTGTCAGCATTGTTTTTCAAAAGCAAGAAAAACCATGTATAAAAAAAATAAATAAAGATGGACAAGAAAAACAGTAGCGGTAGTCTTCCCATGCCAGAGTGAGCTTTAAGGGCTAACGCAAAAGTTTCAGCAATCGCAGCGGATTGCAGAGGAATGCTGATAAAGCAGGAACAAAGGGAGTGTATCCTATGTGGTCCGTAAATATGCACCGGCCCGGCCTACGCAGCAAGCTTCCACTTGTGACCTCTACTTATTGGCGTCAGAATAAAGGGAGGAACTCTATATGAGAAATGTAGTTCAACCCCCCCCCCCCCCCCCTGCGGGCTACATTTCAGAGGTGAGGCTCCAACCGCCCGCACGCATGCACGCCAAGCCCCATGTCTAGATTCCCTTCCGGCTCTCAGGCACAGGCCTCAGAATCACAGCTCTGGACTACAAGATGTGCCAACTTGGATCACAAATGTCCAGCATGTCTGCTTTAGTTCGACGGTCCTGATCAGAACCTAAACCGCATGCATCGAGTGACGGGCATTGTGGAATTTTTATTATTTTTTTTTACTTCCCTGACAGCTGAAATCTATCCCAAACCTGCACCTGCAGCCAAAATCAAATGCATCTGCGAGAAGGCAAAAGAAATTAAATCCTGAGATTCCCCAAAGTATTTTAGTGAGGGCGGTATGGATATTTCTTGATAAAAGTTGGGCCTGAGGAGATGAAGAAATGGGTAAGACAGTCATTTTATGGCCATGAGCGGGTGAGATTTCTGAAAAGGAGCTACGAGGTGTCCTGAGTCATGTCAGCCTCATTGTAAAATCCCTATACAGGTATACATCGGTGCAAAATGGCTAACCCCAAAGATGACTTTACAATAAACAACAGCACTAATGGGGGTTCTCACAAGCGTAAAAAAGGCTTTTCAAAAGTGCAAGAAACACAGAACAACACAAAAAATGAGGATTAATATTTTATATACATCATCGTTGGAGATGGGTGCGAATTTGAATCCATCATGGTTCAGTTTCCATGGTTCGTCGTTAGCTGGAACTCTTGATGATAACTCATTGTTAATAGTTGAACCGATGTTACTAAAGAATGTGTTCAAGCAGTTGGAGATATCCGCATCCTTAGTAAGATTTTCATTAGTATTGGGACATGTTAGTTCAGAAATATTACTGTTAGATTTGTTTTT
>JAODKL010000112.1:1084940-1097417 GCA_026780765.1 Petrocephalus schoutedeni
ATACCCCCCCCCCCCCCCCCCCCACCCAAGTCCTGCTCCCGCTCCCCCCCGCATTCCCCATGAGACACGAAACCAAGGCCAAGACCCTCCTCCACATCCTTAGCTAAGGCAAAGCTACTGACCGGGCCAAAAAAAATTATAATTTAATAGCCGTGTAGCCACTGGGTTAGTAAAAGAAGTCTTTCCTTAAGGGGTGAAAATCAGAATATAATCAGAGTAAGATACAAGATACAAGCAAGATAACAGTATTATTGCTGGGGGGCAGGGTAGGAAGTAACAGTGTCAACCAATTGCATTGGGGGGGGGAAATAAATAAAATTAATAAAATCAGAGGGCACCTCAGCACCCCCTCTGGTTCTTGGAGGAACTGTCAAAACTGTACATCAGCAGTAAGCCAATACTGTAGCAAAATATTTTGCAAATGTGTGTGGAGAATTGTGCGACTGTATCTCAATCAGTGTGTGTGTAATGAGATTTGCAAATGTGTATTAAAAAACCCCAGACCTATATAGTTTGAAACCAAAAAAATGCAGCCCATGTTTTCATGCCCGTTATTGTTGATAGCTATGGATTATGTAAAAGGAACTTCAAAAAAAGTTTTTCGGGCATTCTGACTTCCAGCACCCGGAGTGTCAACTTTGCAGAAATCGTACAAAAATAATGCAAGATTAATCATTCCCTTGGACATTACATTTTAGCGTTGCTGCTTACAGAACGAGCCACTGTGTTGGCGGAGTTTGGGCCAGAGGAATTGCCAGCTCACCGGGGGCAGCGTAGCGCAGTTGGACTTGACCTCGTACTCGATGTAAGCGGCCCCCGCCCCCCCATCTTGGGTGTAGCACAGGTCGCGTGTGGAAGTGATCTGCCGGTCGAGCTTCTCCAAGTCGAAGACGCACAGCGCCGAATCCTCGCTGGGTAGGTTGGAGGAGGCGGAGCGCGTGGCGAACACCCCCAGCAGCACCTCCCTGCCCCCGGCTCCGTCCCCCCGTGTCCCGGGGGTCCCCACTCGCGCCGCCTGCAGCAGGTTGTACCTCTTGCCCACGGAGGAGTTGCACACCAGGGGCAGCTCCACATAGGAGTAGTATGCAGTATCATCCAGGCAGACGCGCGACATGTACGTCACGTACTCCCGCGACGTGGACTTAAGGTCGCGCCGGTAGAACAGGAAGTAGACGTGTGCCTTGCGGGAGAAGGCCGTCACGAAGTGGTGGTCGTACTCAGACAGCCGGCCGGCCACCGCAAGCTTGGCCGTCTCCTCGTAGGAGAAGAGCGGCGCCGAGGCCAGGTTGCGGGTGGAGATGGGCGGGTGGTTGCTGGTGTAGCCCCTGCCCACGAACAGCACCGCCTGCCGGCTCCGCAGCTGCACCACCAGCCCCACGGTGGTGACATTGGGGTCGTTGGCCGCCACGTACTGGGTGTCCACGGGCCTCTCGGGGGAGAAGAGCACGTGGCGGACGGACTCCAGGCTGCGCTTCTGGCAGATGCCCTGGAGGACGCTGCCGCAGCTGATGAGCTCCTGGCTGTAGGGGTCCACCAGCAGGAGCTTGTTGTGGTTGCTGGTATTCCGCGCATGCGGACAGGTACTCTCATGGATGGGCGGAAGACATTCCCTGTTATCCGGCACGGGGCCCGTCGGGTCTTCCGCCTCCAGCCGCAACGCCCCGCTCAGCTGGAAGAGGCGATCCTTGCCGCCCACGTACACCCGTCCCACCTCCGGGTCGGGGTGCAAGGCCAGGTGCTCGAAGACGGCGTCGCTGGGGGAGAAGGAGGGGTAGCCCTCGGCAGCCTGCACGTTCCCCTCACCACGGAGAAGAGCCAGCAGCACCGAAACAGCAAGGGTGGGGAACAGGACCATCCCAGGTGGCATAGCAAACTGTCTATAGCAGAGAGGGAGAGAGAGACACGGGAACCATCAGGTGCAAGTTCTTCCGTCTTAATCCAGTTCCCAGAGCTGTGGTTAAGGGCAGGTTTGTCCAGAACCCACAGGGCTTCAGAGAGCCATTTGTCCGGCCACCAGGTGTACAGCTCAACCCGACGACTGGCGCTTTTGTTTTCCACTGGAGACGGAAGACAAAGCCAAAGACGTGTCAGGGCAGTACCTGTATATTCTCACCATTTGTTTCCACTGTGGAGTCAAAGAAGCATTTCACCTGGCCGTCCAGGCGAGCAGCGCGATCAAATCATCCGAAGAGGGATGACCTGCAAGAGGGAACAAAATCTTTAGGAGGAAATTTTAATCAGCGCCAAACATGCACAGCAGATTATCCATGTCATTAGAAATTTTGCAGTAGTCCACTAGCATTGTAGGTTTGCGACGAAGCTGAGGTTGTTAGGCTTCCCAGTTCCTTCAGGAAGCTGCTTTGTTCGGCCCCCGTCCTCCTCACGGCAGGGAGGTTGCCAAGAAAGCTCTTTGGAAGGCTGCTGCGTATTTGAGTAACGGTGAGAATATGGCATAGCAGTACACATTTACTCATTACCCTGGGGGAGCATCTCAGACCAATAATACCACTGCCGGCCCGGCACAGATGGCAGCAGTTTATGCGGCTGGTTTGGCACTCGTGTACACTTTTAGCACATGCTGACGTCTCCTCAATTCAGAAATTTTGAGTCGTCTGCAAAAATGCCTGTATTTTTGAAAAAAATGTTTGTAGAAGATCTAGAGATAGAAAAGTGGGAAAATCAGCCGGGGGGGGGGGGTGAATTCCATATTTTCATTCAGCAAAAACAAACACTCCCCCCCCCCCCCACACAACCTGAGCTCCTCCTCTCAGCTCCCAGCTAGCTTGCGGGTTAGCCCGAGCCATGCCGGCAATGGGGGGCACTCCACGTGAGCCTCAGTTTGGGCCTCCCGCCGGCATTTCCCACCCGTTTCTTTCCCCGAAGGCGCAGTTACCACATCCGGTGGCTGTAACAGCGACTGTGGCTCCAAAAGTAACCGCCAACAGCGCTCTGTCGGAAAAGACACTTCCCACCAGCTTTGCTGGCTAATATTCGAAAACTATCTGGATCTTTAAATGGACAGACTAGCACACAAATCCAATTCCCTGCATAGGAGTACTACTGTTCCGATAATTTCCTTTCCTGAAGCTGCAATCGAATTACTCCAGAGGATGTCTGAAATCGACAGCTTGCTCTGTAATGCTGCTCCACCCCCCCGGTAGGCTTACAGCGATAACATAAAAGCTCAAACAGGAAGGACGTGCTAATAGGGTTACGCCTGCCAGACCTTCCCTCGCATATCACATGTAAGTGTGTCTATTCTCCCGGTGCCTGCTGGCAGCGCGGGGGAGAGAGATCATCATTCCTGAAGAACAGCTGCGGTCTGTGGCTATCCTTATTCACGTACCCCCCCCCCACCCCAGGAGATCATGACACGCCCGACGACAAAGATGTAGCGACTTAACGGCGGCTAGGGACGGCACAGAGGGGGTCACCTTCGGAATAGCTCCAAAATTACTTTTAAATAGTCATGGGAGACCAAGGTCTTCCACCTGCAAAAACACAGGCAGGGAGGTGTGAGCATAGGAGCATACCAGTGTGAGAAGACACCCAGGGGCTCTGTGCGGCGTGGCCATGCTCTCAGGAAGCCAAGGCGTGAAGCACGCCAGGTAGTGTGGGCTCCTAGGCTCCAGCACGCCCAAGGAACGCGGCTAATAAGAGAAATAATATGTATAAAGTGTGAGGCAGGGCAGGAGGACAAGACAGGAGAAAAAAAAAAAAAACAAACGACAGCAGTCATCATGAAATGTGGGCATTCTCCTTTCAGAACTTGTTCAATCAACTGCGTAAGGTGAAGGCCAGCTCTCCAATTACTGGCTGGACTCGCAACAGAGCCGTCCCTCTGCATGGAAGCGAGGCCAGTGCCCCCATCTGCATCCTCCATGAGGGGGAGAAAGACCTTTATCAAGGACGAGGGCTTCTGGCAGAACAGCAATCAGTCATGTACAGTGAGAAGCAGCATTTAAAGAGCTTCCTCTGCGGCTGTTACTGATAAATCGGCGGCAAGGCGATCCCGAAGGGGGGGGGGGGGGGGAAATCCCACAATTCTGTCAACCGATTTCACAGTCAGGTAGTATTGAATGAGCACAAACACACACAGGGTTCCATTCTTCTGCAGAGGAAAACTGCTGGTGACTTTGCTGAGGGTGCAGACATTGTACGTTCAACGGGGCCTCAATCTGCAGCCAGCAGATGCTGTCTGATTTGTGACGTAGCCAGAACACTGGCAGTAACTGAATACATACGTTTCTCCCCTACAGAAGATATTCCCAAACTCGGGATTATCGTGGATTCTCCCTAAGAGAATTTTTTTTTCTTTTCTTTAATGAGCTTCTCAGTAGTTTTGTCAAGTTACTTCCAGTTGGATCTTAGTCCCTTTGCTCCGTCTGCCAGCAGGAGGAAGTTCAGATGACAGACACAGTGCTCAGCCGTGAAACTGCTCCATTTTGGACAAGATTTTTACACTTACTATGGAATCTTTTGATTTTGTACTGCTGCCATAGGACGCAAAGAGAGTGGTTGTGTCACATCAAGACCAGCACCAACTGAGAGAAGATCAGTTCCAAGGAAACCATGATGCCAGCAGTCACAAGCTGCAGACAAGTGTGGGAGATGATTGCCCTGTGGCAGAGGACAGCAGAGCCTGCTGGTGGCATCTGCTTAACAAAATGGGCATGAATGGCCTAGAAATAGCATTTAATGACTGCTAATGACAGCCGATGGCTCAGTGATCGGAATTAGCCAGAACTCCACTTGAGAATCACAAGTGACAATCACGAGAGGTTTCAATCACAGCAGACATTTTTATACCTCGAACATCAAGTAAGTTTCCATTGAACACTCACAGCCAGCCAAGCTATCTAAATTGATGCAAGTGTCCTATAAAAAGGGGGATTCTTGATTCCTTCCATTTTTCAACACTTCTCCTTCCTGTACCCAGCACAGTTCTGAGAGTCTGCCAACCGCTACCCAACTAATTCCATTTAGAGCTGGCGTTTACCAGGACATCCCAGTTAAATTTTTTAGCAAAACCAATATGGAAGAAAACATTCCTCGTGGAAAAACCTAGTAAAATCACCCAGTTTCAGACAGGAGCCTTATTTTAACCAGCAACATGACCAGCATCTTACCACTAACCAGGAATTTGAGGGTTCCCCAGGGACATGTGAGGAATTCCTTAATTCGTTAAAATTGGTTTTTCTAAAGCTACTCATGGCAGAATCCTGCGTCTACTCCCTGTACGAATTCTCGAACGATTGACCCACCTCGACAGGTCTGCTCAAGTCTCTAAAAAACAATCCGTTCAATACGAAGGGTGCGTCATTAATTCAAAAACCACACCTTGTTCTGAGAATGAAATTTTATAATGACCTCCTACAAAAATAAAAAAAGTTTGGTCCCCTCTCCCTTAGGGTCAAAGAAACATGAACAAACATCACTGTGGTTCAAGTTGAGACAGCAGAGACCGGATACTTACAGATTGCCTTTAATTACCTTCTATGCAAATTCACATGCATTGGCAGGGCACTGGCATTGCCACCAGCTAGTGCGACAAACAGAATGAACACAGGCCAGGCATGGCAGTAAGGGTTATGGTGGAGGGTGAGGAGAACCACAAAAGAGACAGCAGTCGTGGGGATAACGCTGATCACTGACACCAACCCCACAGCTACGTTTGAAAATCGGGATGTGGTTCCCATCATACCAAACAAAGGAAAGACTGTTCTGTCCATCAAATTTGGCAATTTTAGAGCAAAAGTGGTAGTCAATTCCAAACAAGGTGCACGTTAATGTGCCGAGCAAATATTGGCGATTGTGTTCCATGATGTGGTCCTTATGCGTCAGACAGCACAAGCCAGGAAACCACGAAGCCAGCTGCCCCTGCTACTCCGGGGCCCCATATATTCCAACACAGAACGTCAGCCCTCAACACCAAGGAGGGCTTTGCTGATGCCGTCAAAGCAGAGCTTTAAAGGAAGACATGATCTTCAGCCAAGAATCTGTCACCATGGAAGGCAGAAAGGGCAACCAGAAAACCAGAACCTTCTATTTAGACCTGGCCCTTTCTAGAAAACAGCGAGCTTAGCGCAAAAAAAGATACTCAGAAAGACTGTTCAGCCACAGAGAGGCTCAGCTGCATCCTGGGCATTTTCTAGCCTGCGTGTTCACTCTGCCAGATTTTTGGCACGTCCCCTGTGGAAAGGAGGTTCCTGGAGCACACGTCTCCATGTTGAGAACATGTTTCAGTGCCAGAACATTCCAAACAGACTTACACTCAGTCACGAGAGGCAGCTAGCATCTGGTAGCAGGATAAATCGTGCTGCAAGAGGGAGAGCTGGCTCTGATAACACTTCTCGGGGACCAGCGCATCATCTGCATCACTACTAGACTACAGGCCTAAGGGCCCATGTTCTAATCAGCCTTGCCTGAAGTGGAGCATCTTCAACATCAGGTAGGAAAAAATATACCAGGAACTGTATAGAAATGCATGACTCCCAGAATGAACACCACTCCATTTATCCTCAGCATGGAGGCAAAGGAAGCAAACAGCCAAAGGTGAAAGAAAAACAACTTTTCAGAAAATGTTTTTTTTTGCCACTTCTATGTCTGAATTGTGAGCTTTTGTACTGTATTGTACTACAATATATTCAAATGAAGTGAAATTTATTCTTGTGGTCACTGTTCCTATTAGTACAACTGCTGAAAATATGCACAATAGCACCAACAACAACAACAACCTCCTACTGCTGCTGCTACCTCCACCACCACCACCACTAGCAGCACTGTGAGATTCACTTAATTACGCAGCAGCAATGTGAAGACTCCCTCGCACATTATTAAACCCAAGACCACGAGCTGGATGACCAAACAGCAGCAGTCTCCGCAAAGAAAAAGCGAGAGCCAGTAGGTGCTACTGCCACGCAACTGGATCACCTATGAAAGGATGCCACACACTAAAACAATCCCCACCCCCCCCCCCCCCCCCCCAGACAGGAGGACAGGCACAGTGAACCGACTGCAGCTCAGCCAGTTACTCAAACCCCCGCTTCCTTCTGCTGTCTGCTGCGGGACATGAGCCAGGCCTCGGGAAAAAACTGTGGGCATTCCCTGTATTTGGTGGGGATGCCCCTTTTTATGCAATGCCCCATCCATAATACTAACTGCAAAAAACAGGAAATCAAGACTCAACCTTATAAAATGGGTCAATTTTAGTGTGAGGGGATACGCGAGTCAAAATGACAATGCTGGAATAAAAACAAATAATTTCCACTAATAACTAAACTTCCCTTGATTCTCAAAATGCACATCTATATTTGTTTTGACATCATTATCACTGATCTGTCCTGATACCAGAAATGCCAACTTTCATTAAGCATGCAACGCTGGACACACACACACACACACACACACACACTCACACACGGTGCAAACCCAAGGGGATGTAGTTTGATGGTGAGACACAGGTTTCCAATCTGTTTTTAGGACTAGTGTAAGAAATGAACAAACATTCCTCACAATACATCTGTGTGGATTAAGAGTCACTTTGTGACACTTAATAGGTTAGTTTCAGTTACATGTTTAACTGCACGCTCTCGAAACACCCACTAAACCCTCCCTATTATTGTTTCTGATTCACCAGTTCTCGTGTTGCTTAGAGGGGCTTTAAAAGGTAGGCAGCCCATTCATGTTGTTTTGACAGTGTCTGGTATGAAGGATCTGGGCCAGATTCTCAATTTTTTTCCAAATCTGATTCTTCAGGTTTCGTGCCACAAAATCTACTGTAGGGAATCACAAGTTCAACACAAACCATTCTGGCTGCCTGTTCTGGGACCATGACGTTTTACAATTTAGTTCTGAAATCTATGATACTCTGATCGCAGCTGTCCTTGATGGAACTGGTTCAGGGGTTAATAAAAAAAAATGTGAATATTAATGGTGCACCAATGTCGAAATTGTGGCCACTCCCGATTAGGGATGTCCCGCGCCACTTTTATAGTACCACATGGTTTCCACAAGGATGACACTAACAGCTTGTAGTTTCAAGCCATGTATGTGCCTCAGGCTTACTGCAGCGTGTGATGGGATCTTATGATCTGGGCAACAAAGGTAAATTAGGTGGACACGGGAAATTAAACCGACTGGTCTGTGGTGGCTGATACCGATCAGTTAAAAAAATAAATAAATAAATACCTGGATCAGCTCAGATTCTGATCATCGAAACCGCCAGGAACATCACGGTTGCCAGTATCTTTTTTTCTTACATTTCCAATTACCAATAAATTTGGAACTCCAGAAGCCTGTTGTGAAAGTGATGTCGGTGATCCTACTTCTTAAAATCTTGTGAATGTGTGTAGCAACCAAATCATAAAATGCTGGCAGTGAGACTTCAGCAATGCAGCACAGACTTGGGAGGCCATGTGAAGCTTTTAAGTGGTGAGTGAGCCATCATCCAATGCAATTTCCAGTATTTTAGTAGTCAGGCCTACGTCTTCAACTCTGGTGCTTGACTGCTAGACAGCTGTTACAGTCAAACCCCGCTTGCCGTTTTAGTAACTGTACTAGCAAGGAAAGGGAGCCCTTGGGAATCAACTTACTGTTCTAAGTGGTGAGAGGCTGAAAAACAGACTTTGGCTCAGAGTAGAAGTTTTACATGAGACATTAACAATTGCAGACTGGTGGTCAGCAGAACAAGGAAAAGGTATGTGGTGCACCAGAAGGTGTGGAGAACACCTGGGTCCATCCCGCATGCCTCACCAACTGACTCACTGGCCCCATCTTGGAGCGCTACCATTGCCTAAGGGTACAGTCATCCTAATGAGCTACAAGATGGAGGAGATGAGGATCAGAAGCCACACTGGACCACCGCATGTATTCATGGACAGGTATCGATTTCTGTGTCATGGATTACTCCAGAGCATTTTTTTTTATTCAGCCATACAAGATGCTTCCTCGAACCCTAACCCTAACTACATTTCCTCTGCACTTCAACTGATAAATGTTATATCGAGGAAGACCTGTATGTAATAAAAATTAAGTAGAACGTATAAAGCAATAAAACGTGGTGCAGAATCAAAGAGTTTCAAGTTTAATGTCCTCTGATAAGCAAACAAATACATAAAAAAGTTAAATGCTAAACAACAGGGAAGAATTAGCTTGTCAATGACCCATTTCCATAAAGGTGGAGCTTAATTCAACAGGAGGTCCACTAGATCTAGTACTTCAATGGTCAGCTTGTTCAGGGCAGTTTAAAAAGAAAGAAAACCCTTACCTGGCGATATGAAGTCAGCTACAAAGTGGCCACATATATCCGTGTCCCCAGGAATTGCCAGCCCTTAGACATGGGCCATTTAAGATGGAGGTAGGGCTGTGATCACGCACACGTCACCTCCGCCACGCGTCTAACACTCCCTTGCGAGTCCCCTCCACATATAAGATGCTTTCTGTCCTCTCGCAGCTCTAAAGGAAACACGGGGGGGGGGGGGGGAAACTAAGCTTTAGCAAGGGGCTCTGCAGTCTTCAGCAAGACATACACACAAAGACGATCTTTGTTAGCACAGGTTAGGTTATATGGCAGACTTTTAAAAAAAAAAACCCAACCATGACTAAGAGATACAGGTATATGCATGGACATTGCAGCCTGAAGCACCTCACCTGTCTCCCCGTCATAAATAAAGGCTATAGCCTCAGTACAGTGGTGCCTTCAATTTGTTACAAAAGAGAAAGTTTACTGTACACTTAAGATACGGATGCAAGGTCAGTCCACAGTGCCAATTTCACCACCACCAGAGCGGCAATATTTCCTGAATGTAGGTCGCACTGACAAAGACAGATGAGGACTGATTACAATTATTCTGCCACAACCAGAAAACGCCCCCCCCCCCAATCTTATGATATGACAGAGTGCCTATAGACTAATCAGTTCAATTTGTCACTTTTCACATACTCCAGCCTTTGGGGGGGGAGGGCACTTTAATACACCCTTTAATGATCATCATCTACCACCAGACATCGAGGAAGGAGTGGGGGGGGGGGGGGGGAGCTGGAATACACGGGACGTGAACCCATACATGCACAAACTAGAAGAGATTTCTCCACAACAAACCAAAAATCCTCCTTAGCTTAACGGGCAGAGAGTTCCTGGATTAACATAACACACACTGATCCGGACTGGTCACAGTCACATAAGCCCACACGCAAAGCCCGTCTGCGAGAAGCACCCAGCCTCTTAGGACTTGAAGAATGCATCTCCATCAGCACTTGTGGTAGAACCAACTACACAGCAGCGCCAGCCTAACAGTTTAACCCTCTCTGCTCTGGATCAGAGATGGGCGAATGTCTTTTTTTCCCCTCAAACAACATAACAGGGTCCCAGTTATTTATCGGCACGCCTGTTCCACGGCGTCCCAGGACCTCGAAACACTCCCCCCTCTGTTAGAGGGCAGAAAATAAAAATGGGGGGCAGAGTGGGAGGGGGATAATACGCACGAGGACACAGAACACCCTGTTCCCCCCCCCTCCCCTGTCATTTCATGGGGGGGGGGGGGGGGGGATCCCCGTTGCCCCCCATCCCTATGACACCACCTGCCAGCGCCATCCACAGCGCAGAATCCTCAAATCGCACTCCTCGTGGGAAATTCGGTTCTGTCCATTTCATAAAGTTCATCTTATTCTCTAATCATAATGTAGATTTTTAAATAGGAGTCGGGTTCCCACTGCGAATGCTTATATAAACCCCACAGAGCCAGAAGGAATCTGTTAATCCGGATCACATACACTTACAGAAACGCGCAAATGCACCCACGTGCGCAAACATGTTCTCCCTGGGTTTTGTGACAGCACACCAGTCAACGCCTGATTCACTAGGACAAGCGTGCAAAAGGTCTCTTGCCTGGGAGATTTCAGTGGTGTCAGGCAGAGTCATGGCAGAGCGACAGTGAAGAGGGCAATACCCAGGTCAGGCACCGCCCAGGGTGAGACGCGCAGCGCGCCGCCCGGGGGCATAGACGAGACATGCCGCACCGCCCAGGGTAGAGATGCGCCCGTCTGGGGGCAGAGCTCAAGCCCCTGCAAAGACCAAGCAGATAGGAAAGGACACATAGCAACAGCATGCAAGTCGTCACACCCCAGGGTACCTCGTCCGAGGGGGAGGGGAATCATTTTATCCCATCTATTAACGTCTCTGCAAGGTCGAGCCAACCTTGGAATCCGGGATACTCCCAGGTGTAATTAACTTTCCTTCAGCCGAGTTCACCGAAGAGCGGATGTGAGTCAGAAAACACACACACACACACACACACACACACACACACACACACACATTTGTATTCCTATCTTAGTGAGGACCATCTATGAATATCTTTGGGAAAAACCCTAATCTCAAATCACCCCTACCCAGCCCTAACATTAACCATAGGTAACCAAACAAAACAGAAGACTTTTGGCATTTTCACATTGATTGCAGTGACAAATTTTTATAAAATCAAGTCTGAAGTAGTGAGGACTGAGAAAAATGACCTCACTAGTCTTTTGAGGATTCGCTATACTGGTGAGGTCTTCTGGTCCTCACAAGTATAGCAAAACCTGTACGTACGTACACACACACACACGCGCACACATACGCGCACACACACAAAAACCTTAGGTACAAGCTTAACGCCCAGA
The DNA here is from genome assembly GCA_026780765.1 of Petrocephalus schoutedeni. NCBI lineage: Eukaryota > Metazoa > Chordata > Actinopteri > Osteoglossiformes > Mormyridae > Petrocephalus > Petrocephalus schoutedeni. The sequence continues at coordinate 1,096,602 of JAODKL010000112.1, forward strand.
CTGTAGGATAACCTGTATATTTGAACAGAGCATTTTTTCCCAGACCGATTCAGCTGGTTGGGTTTCCCGTTTACAAGTGCACTTCTCAGCACTACTTAGCCACCAGGCTGAATAAAATGAGACACACGCCTTTATAAGACAATAAGACAATATAATGTCTATTTTCACAGCTATACATTCCCAAAGAATATGTGGAAATGAGCTCCCGTTTCACTTAAAAATTGTATTACACTATACTGAATCCTTTCCTGAAACTGAACCCTTTCCATTACTGCAAAAGGCCACATCTGACTGCAAAGCTCCACCGAGTTATAAAAGCACTCTGCTTTATCTGCAGCCCGGCTCATAAAGTGAAGGGCATCTGCATGTCCATGGCTGGGACAGGCGGAGTCCCCTCCATCCGTCCTCCACATGACCATCACCATAGTCGGGCAGAGAGAAGGTGACAGCACCAGCGTCTGGAGAACGCTAGCCAAGGAGAGGAATGGCTGGCGTCGGCCTGGAGACCCTCCCCAGCCAGCCAAGTGTCCGGGGTTCGTGTTGGCGAGAGAGGTGCAGCCACACAGAGGTCACCACGAGCCTAGCTGAAGAAGTGCCGAGATTATGGACGTCCTCATTTTCAGAGTTACAAAGGCCTCTCGCTGGGAAATATGGATCACAGCCCAAAGGGAAAAGCCAACAGCTTTTTACTAACCTGCCTCCAGTACATATGACTGCCCATTCAGCCCCCATGAAGAATCAATGAAGCAAACTGATTGAGACAGCTTAGTGAACCAAGAAGTGTCAATGTTCAATCTGAACTGGGGGGGGGGGGGG
>JAODKL010000112.1:1107135-1122829 GCA_026780765.1 Petrocephalus schoutedeni
CCCCCCCCCCCCCCCCCCCCCCCCCCCAGAGAGACCATCTTCTGCTTGACGTTTCAAGGGTCCGTCACAAAGCGAGAAGGTAGGAACTGGAGAGGGCTTTTGGGGAGGCTTCACAAGTGCGTGGCGAGGCACGCCCACCACTCTGCGCCGTACCCAGGTCTCCTGCACAATGCCCGCCCTAGTTGGCGACCAGCCCTACCCTGGACGGGACAGTTAAGGACAATACAGCCGCAAAAGTAAATAAGCCAAAACCATGGGTCCCACGAGAGCTGACCCCTTCTTCCCCATGTGACAACAGCCACACTGCGGTCCTCAGAGGCACTGGGATTTGAAATCTGGCTCGGGCCATGTGCTGCGACTGATCCAGGGCACACAAGCTGGTGTCCCCAGTTTACAAACAGTGACCTTGGCACCTAATCCGGACCAGCATGGCAAACAGGAGTGAGACGTCAGGATGGCCAGGGCCAACTCGAAGGGCCTTGTGCCACACGGGCGGATGAACTAGCGACTGAACAACTGATAAGCCACACAGCCACCAGCCTCGAGCTAAAGTGATCAGTGAGTAAGCTTCAAAACATTTACAAAGAAAAATTACTACCAACAGAAGGAATTAGGTACATCAGCTGTGTCTTCAATACTGTGGATGAAGACATTTGACCAAGTTTTACAAACAACCAATCTCTGTTCTAGGAAGGGGACATGTGACATGGGAGTGACATTTTCCAGTCATAGCAATGACCTGTGACTCTAGGTGGTTTGTCTTCATTACATTGTTTATATTACGCTAAATGGGAATTTCCTAGTTGACTGAAAACCTCAAGGAATCTACTTTTGGTTTTGCGTCGACTGACTTTTGACCTCACAGCATCTTCTCAAACTTACATTTGACAGCCGGATTGGCCAATCATGAACTGACAGCCCACATGCCCAGCCACCGGTTGGCCCCGCTCCTCCCCACAGAGGCCCGGCGCTTCAACATGTTTCCGCCTGAAGGAGAAATCCTGAGCGTTGCGAGAGGAATCTCACTGCGATGGAAAGCACCGAGGACCGATGTACGGACCACAGAGCACAGCAACCAAAGCAATCCATGCCAGAAGGTATTGCCTGATGTAGGGAGAGCTGCAGCAAAATATCTAAAGTCACAATCAGCCAAATTCAGGGTAGGGGTTCCCAGCCCGCAGTGTGGGGACCGATACCTGCCAGTATTCCAGCAGGCCACGGAGTGCTAGCGCTTGGAAGAGGGGCTTTCCAAAAATAACCTATATATATTTTCAATATTCTTATAATCCCTCACGTTTGAGCATTCCGTTTCCATCTGAGAAAAAAATTAAAAATTGTAAGAAGTGAAATTTCTGATCGATTTGCCAGCAAACCAAACCCCCCCCCCCCCCGCCTGCCGTTGTACCCATCCAAGAATTTTTTGCACAACAAAGTCAAACATCTACGAACATCAAACAAGGCCACACAACAGCACAAAATCTTTACATTTAAAGCTGTTCCGCTCAATCTCCAGCCAGCGATACCAGCAGTGCCTCCGAGATAATGAAGATCATCTCAGTACCCAAGTGACATTCTCACACCCCATGCTGTCCATCATACCTCCAAACCAAAAAAAATAAATAAACCTCATCTCAAGATACACAACGAAAAGGAAAACATGCATCACCAGGCCTCCTGACCCCACTCCAGATAAGACGGGGTAGAGAAGCATCAGCTGGCTGCTCACAACCTACACAGTAAGCAGCCTTTCTAGATAAAGCCGGAATGCTACATATTAATCCCTGGAATAACTGTCTGTTATTGGTCAGCTTTTAAGAGAAACGAGCCAATCGATGCGAGAAAGGGCATCCCGGCACCAGAGTTCCATGGCAAGCAAATACCCTATTATCCAGTTTACACACTACCCCATGGACTGTACACAAAAGCTGCACTGCTGAGACACTTCGAGCCCTGATAACCATTTACAATTTAGCCTGTTTTACTGGTTAAGTTTTAACCTAACAAACGAAGGAACAATAATTTAAAAAAAAAAAGCATCTCATGTAGAGTAAGAGGCGGAAGCCACTTCCCACAATGGGCCGTCAAATGAACCCAGTTTATTATACTGTCTTTCTAGTCCCAGAGCACTCGGTACATACAAGAATCACAGGGCACCGAGTCTCCAGAGGGCAGCCTGTCAGACAGTATGTTTTCACCACAGGGGACATCGGTTACAGAGGGACTTCCGCGGCGGAGGCGAGCGTGTCACATTTCAGATTCCTGGGCCTTTTTCAGACACTGTTCATTTGGTCTCCTGATCTGTCCCTCACTGGCACAAAACCAAACTGCAGCAGACATCACTGATCATGCCGACTTGTACAACTCTGAGCTCATACTGAAACACCTCATGCAGCCATGGAGTGCCTGTTCAGGACAGCCAGGAAGATGAAGAAAGGGGGGGAAAAAACAGATCAAAAGACGAGAAACGATGCAAAGTCTTTACATTGTACAAGACTTTCATCAATACATCTGTTTAAAGATGACCAGCTCACAGGCAGGTACTTCAAACACACAGTATGGTGCATAACAGTTAAATGGCATCACTCACAGTTTGTCCACAAAAAAAATGCACATTTCTGTCTGTTAACAACAAGTGTATTAAAAGACATTAGCAATTGTTTATAAAAATTATAGCAGAAAAGGCAAGCTCATGAGGAATAGAAAGGCGAACCCAAGGTCAGATCCGTCTTTTCCCTGAAACATTCACTGGTAATGTCCGTAGCCAAGCCAAAGTCCCCAGTGGAGAGCTGGTTTTAACCACAAACCTATACTTAAACTTTCAGCTCTGCCCCAACTTCCAGAGCAGCTACACCCCATAATTCCAGAAGAAACTGTGCTAAAATATCCCCCCCTTCCTGCCACCGTATGGCGTGTAGTTTCAAATCACATCATTTGGTCCAAGCTCGAAATAGCTACCTTCATTTAAATAACTATACATGAATTTGAATACAAAAAAAAGGTACCAGGTGTCTCCTGCTTGCCGCAAACCAAAGCTGGTGTCTGTGAGAGGGACACATATTTACATCCAAAGAGACAGCACTGTAGGTGATTTCGCTCTAGTCGATGCTACTCTTCTGCATGCGTTGTCCAACATGAGCACCAGGGCTTCACCTCGGTAGGAGCGGTACCCCCAGAGGAGCGCCCCCTGCTGGAGCCGACGCGCAGCTGCCACTAAGCCCTCCACGCCCGGGAGCAGCGCGCTGACCCGCGCCTGCCGCCGATCAATGAATCGCTGCCGGGCAGCAACAAAAGCGGTGCCGCTATCTTCACCAAAACCCCCCTAAAAGACGGGATTCACCCCGATACCGCTTGGCTTAGAGAGAGAGAGAAAAAAAGACTACAGTCTCCTCGCGAAGTTAAGCGAGTCGCCCCGTTGCATTCTTGAACAGTATAACCCGTTTCAATTATTTTAAACCATCTAGTTTATTACAACTTTTATACAAACTAAGACGGTCACCGTATTGCCGCAACGGGTTATTTAAACAACAAAACCCTTGGCGCGATGTTTCCCCCCGTTTAATTACTTTGCGAACAGGTGAATGGGACACGGCCGCCAAGTAGCAGGAGATTCGGTGCAACGCTGCCGGGCTGTGGCGCACCCAGAATAAAAGTGCTTAAAATTAGTTCCATCTTAAAAAGTGGGGTTCCGAGTCGGAGGTCACGAACGCATAACGAATCCAAAGTGGAGAGCTGCATGGACGTACATGGAAGATCTGCACGGGAGTAGCGCTACTGCGTCTCTGACCAGATAAGATCCAAAAAAAACTAGGCAAAGACAATCAAAGAAGCGCTTCTCTCGGAAAAGGTACACACGGAAAACTTCATGGAAAATGCGGATCATTCCCTTACCTCAATGACTGTAAATCCCGGCTCCTGTTTACCTTGAAGAATAAATATCGCTCCAAATGAAGTCCTTTTGACCTAGGTGGGGGGGCTGGGGGGGGACTAATGCAATTTGTCAGCAACAAGCAGCTTCAGCTCCGGACAAATTTCTTTTCCATCCGTAAAATCGATCCCGGAATTTGAAAGATGAAGAAACAAAATCCCTTTCTTGGGGGAAAAAACACAGAGATTTGTGTAATTTGAATGCACGCCGAGGCTGTTCTAACGCTGCGAGGAACACATGGCTTTTTTAAACACACTTCTCTGAGGCAGAGATGAGCCGGCAAACGGCGTTTCTGAGGTCGGGACTGCCTCACCGCCTGCCCTGGAAACTCAGCACTTAAAAGGGGATGGGTCATATGGCGTGAAAAGGGCCCGGCGGCTGAGGGGCCCACCCCCTTCGCCGACCGCATCCCTAATCGGCGTGCGCTTAAAGGGGCAACCCGGTTGATAGCTGGCAATGCCGGCGGCTGGGGCGTTTTACTGTTAATCTACGAAGTCAAAGTAGAAATACAGGTGATGTAGAATAATCGATCATTTCTTTTACATTAACAATGCTCAATGATGTGAAAATGAACCAATTGGTAAAAATAGAAAAATTGTAATTTTTACTTAACATGATGGGGGGAAAAGATATACAGAGTATATGTATAGTGCACATTTTAGTCAGGGCATGTAGAAATAATAGGGAATGGAATTTTGGGTGGCTGGGATGCCATGGATATGCTGTGTCAGGGTGTATGCGATTTCCAGTCCAGTTCCAGTAAACTCTCTAAGACATTGCACCTGTACTACTAAGCTAGCTATAGCGACTGTGTGTAATATAGGTTCAACGTGCAAAGAGATGTGTATGTGTTTATGGCATGACAAACCAGTGCAACAGAGGCACAGTATCGCACTATTTGCTACTAACAATGGGACCTACCAGAATGAGTATTCCAATAATAATAATAGTAATAGGGAAATTTTAAGTGTCAGGTATCACTAACTCGTTGTTACACGTCTACACAAAGCTGAATTAAGGTACACTTCTCACATCTCAGGGTAAAAATAACAACAGGTTCAAGTCCCCATTATAAGCCAAATTACCTGAGAGAAGTTACCATCTGTCAAGTTTGAAAAACAACATTTCATTGGCACAACATTAGCCAATGAAAACGATTGCCTGATGGTACTTGTGGCAAAGGGGCGTGGTTTACCAGATCTGGGTTGGAAATAGACACGCTGTGGCAGGGAGTCGGCAGAGCTCTGAAATGGCGTCTCTGACAAAGATGCAGGCTGCTGCAGGAAGTGGTCCTCTTCTGGTGGTTCACAGTTTGCCCTTGTGTTTCCCACAATAAGTACAACTGGCAGGCTGATGCTGTGTCTCCCTGGAGGTGTGAGGCACCCATGCTACCATGCTGACCTTAAAAGAGGCAGGCCTACAAGTACATAAGAACAGCAGAGGCAAGGTGTTAAACCTACACCAGATTCAGGCGCTCACAGAACAACAAATCCCCACTCCATATCACTTGTCAGCAAACAAGAATAACAAACCCTTTCAAATTTTGGGGCACTTCCAAAATGGCAGATGAACTCAGACCTCATCAAGAAAACGAACCAGAGAGTCTGCTTCCTCAGGCAATTAAAGAAGTTCAGTCCGCTGTCGTCTCTTTGTACAATTCTACATCTCCATCACAGAGAGCTTCCTGACATGTTCCATTACAGTTTGATCTGGTGGAACGGATTCCGTCACTACGAAATGAATACAGCGAATTGTCACAAAGGCCTCTAAGATCTCTGGTGCTGCCCTTCAATGTCAATTCAATGTCTCTCCACCCGACATACCACTAAATGTGCCAAGAGGATTATGGAGGACCCTTGTGTGTAATCTGTTTCAGCTACCTTCTGTTGTGAGATTGCTCACAACAGAAACAGCGTGCTTCAAGGACTGCTTATTCGCCAGTGCTATCAGACTCCTCAGCAGTTCCTTCTGCTTGTAATCACACAATGCAACATCTGCACTGTTGAAATGTTTACAATCACATCAGCACAGACGCCTGATAATCCGCTTCCACATGTAATTGCGCATGATGTATGTATGTTGTATATTGTGCCTATATCAACTTTCTGCATTGCACTACTTAAATTTGCACAAACTATTGTATTTATTACATACATCTCGGTTGCATACTTTGTGTCTTGAATTTTTTCAGCCTGCATTATGCCCTAATGAATGAATGGATGTTTTACTATTATCATTATGTCTTATGCATTTTATGCCCAGTCCACATAGGCTTATAAGACACCAATAGCATAGTAACATTTCATACATATCATGCATCAAAGGCTCTTTTGTGCATCACATCTAGCCTAATAGCCCAAAGTACAACATTTATTAAGTTCTCATACAAAAAAAGAATACTTGATATGCATTTATATATTAAATAATACATTAATACCAAAAACAAAATTATTTATAACAACCAGAAATTGTTTATTTCTGTATTATATGACCATCCATATCATTTGCATTGGTCATTTGTGGTTGTTTTTGTGTGGCAGTTGGGCAGGATCTCAGACTCGTGCACGCACACACATTTATAAGATTTATAAGGTTCCAAGGGGAAAGGGGCATACACCGGATTTGGTGAATCCAAATTTTTTTTGTGCATGCACATTTTTTCACAATGAAATTTGATAAATGAGACCCTAGCTGTTTTTAGGAAGAGAGGACCCTAGATGGGTGAGTCTCTGGTGTCCATGCCCTGAAGGTTTCAGGACAATCCTCATATTGACCCTCTCTGTGACGAAGATGACCTGGGGGAGCCCGAAGGACTCTTCAAGACCCCCACCAGGCAGGCTGTCTTAGCTGATCTGGTGATGACTAAGGCAACAGGATATCAAGCTAGGAATCCTGGCTACGAATCTCATCTAAGACATGGAGTTACCTAGATCACCCAGCCCCTGGTATGGTTCCCGACTTGTTTTGAAGTCCTCTAAGCACCTCAACAATGCCATTCCTCATATCTGTAGAACCCCAGAACTGAAACCCACGTACCTGAGACCATCCAAACATTGAGGGATGGGACACAGAAGTCATCTGCAGTACAGACAGGCATATTAACTACTCTTTTCCACTTATACCTGGACTTGGCTCAGGATCCAGTTGTCCACCTGTCCCTTACATGGAGTGCCTGTCTCTGGGGATTCGGGATTAGGGTGAGAGCACTTTCCCCAGAATCAGGAGCCTGGGAGATGGCTCCCACCCAGGACGATCTGCTGGACCTCAAGATGACAAGTTCCAGGTCCAGTGGGGGCCTCTCCTGTGTCCAGAGTTCCAGGCCCAGAGGAAGACACAGCCAGCGTGCATCCCTCGCCTGCAGAGTGCCACAACCTGTGGTACTCTGATATGTACGTGTTATCTGCCAGTGTTTCTATGTGATTCTGGCACTTGCTTTTGCTATGTTCCCTCTGCTCGTCATCACATATAATTCCAGCCCGCATTTATCCTTGTGTAACCAACCAGCCTTTGTTTTGATCCCTCGCAGTCCCTTATGATTCATGTTCTAATAAAGTATTCTGTGGTAAGCCACACTGAGGATTGTCCTTCCTTCACGCCACGTTGTGACACTTTATGCCAGGCCTCATCAATAAACAAGCACGTAAGTAAGTAAGTATGTAAACTTTATTTATAATGTACTTTTCACAGACATTTGTCACAAAGCACTGGACAGAAAAGGGAAATAATACATATAAAAATACATAGTTAAAAATACAGGATATAAAATAATAATAATAATAATAAATAAATAAATAAAAATGGACTACCAAAGGCCTATGTAAAGAGGTGGGTCTTAATTTGGGCCTTAAACAATTCAACTGACTGCAGAGATCTCAGTGCTGGTGGAGGACAGTCTGGGGCTACAGAAAAGAACACACCATCTCCTCGTGTCTTCAACCTAGTGCGCAGTATAGAAAGGAGGCCTTGATGGGTGGATCTCAGGTCTCCACTAGTGGTATAATGGTGCAGGAGCTCCACAATATACTGAGGAGCCTGACCATGCCAGGCTTAGTAAGTGATCGTCATAATTTTGAATTGAATCCTGAATTCTACAGGGAGCCAGTGCAGGGAAAATAAGACAGGTGAGATTGCGCCCACTCGTAGGCCTGAGATAAGAGCCTGGTGGCTGCATTTTGAATAAACTGAAGATGGTTTCAGCCAGCTTTACTTTAGCAAGTGAAAAGAGAATTGCAGTAGTCTAAGTGAGATGAGATAACTGCATGAACAAGCATTTCCATCTCAGCTTTAGATACCATAGGCTGTAATTTAGGTAAAATTACATGATAAAAATGATAAAAACAGGATCGACATAGGGACCTCACACGAGTGTCGAAACTCAGAGATTGGTCAAACATAACAGCGAAATTGCACAGAGAAACCTGTGAAAAGCTGGCGAAAGTTTTTGACTGGTTGCTGTATACTGATCCGGATGGGCAAAAATTAAAAGTTCCATTTTTTGAGAATTTAGCCTTAAATTATAAATTAAATGTTAATTAATTGAAAGCTATTTATCAATCTCTGACAGGCAGTCAATAATGCTAATTTATGTAAGTTTCATTGTTGAAAAGCCAACATCTCATCATAATTTCTCATGCTACTAAAAATATCCACTAGTCATGCTCCAAGTTTTTACGTGGTCCTGTTCCCCTAAGACACTTCCAACCATAAAAAAAGCACATTCCATCAGTGGCATCTTCAGCTGGAGCCTACATCATCTCAGTAGTTTTGGGACACCTGGCCACTACACCTACAGGAACTTTTATGAGAGTTTTTATGGTGGGGTTAATGCCAGAGGAAGTTTGGAACTCTGCAGTTATTGAGTCAGCAGAATAACTTGGCGACTCTGCTCTGTTGCTTTCCATGATCTGCCAGTTTGTGGTTTCATTTATTCCTAAATGCTTCCACTTTGCAATATTACCGCTTACAGTTGACCATGAATTTACCAATTTTAGGCTAACACTTACTCATACAAAAAAAAAGTACAACTTGCACACATATATTTGTTATAACTCAAAACAGAAGCGGCTATGGACCACTGGACAAGGATGTGCAACATCACTAACTGGACTGGGGAGCACAGACCTGGGAAGCACTTATAACAAGGATTACAAAGAGATCACAATGAGCGGCAGCCGGAATGAGTTAACATGAGAGCAAGAACGAAAGGTAAGACTAATACAAAACAGGAGTGGCTCATCACACTAGGGAGAAAATGGGAGGGAAGGCAGGACTTGACAATTTTTTGAACATGCAGGCCTAACCTTTTTTTTAAATGCACAGTTTATTGAGGGGAACGCAAAAGAACTAGCTGATTTGATTTTCAAATGACATTTAAACGATTACATTAGGATTTGGTAACAGGCTTAAAAAAATAATAAAATGCAACCATCTTCCACTTTTTTTCCAATGGTTTTAAGTCACCTTAGATTGGCCAGTGTACATTTTGAATAGTTAAATATGTGTGTTATTAGATTCACTGTTAATGAAATTTAGCTTTGAAGATTTGTTACATGCAAATGGAACGGATTTGGTGGAATCACCCTTATGTTAAACTGCAGTCGGTGGTTTGTTTTTTTCTTTATTGGAAGCGTGTTTGTGCGGATGGGCTTCTTTGAGTCGCTCCTGCGGACACGACACGCATGTCAATACGGATTACACAATCTACGTGACACCAGACCCAGCGCCGCGCGTATTAGACGCGTCTTTACATCCACCCTTATCATCTCTGATTTTCTTCTAAATGAAATGAATCATCTGTGTGCCTTTCTCAGAGCTGCCCTAATTTATCTCCCTCAAAATATCTAGGGAAGGGGGGTGGGAGGGGGGTACTTTCCTGTCCAATAAACGCATGCTGACGGAGCGGATGGCAAAATAGACGGACAGTCGGCAGAGGTCGCCCACAGCGATTATAAAGAAGCAACTTGAGAAAGAAATAAGAGTGATTTTTTTCTCCCCCAGCCTCTTCTAGTTTGCCTCTAAGCACTGCCCCCCATTCAAGGGTGCAGAAGTGTGGGGAGGTTTGTGTGAATGAGAGCGCCTGTCCGTCAGGGCACGGCACATTCACGTCCGGAACACTGCTCCATTCATCGGGGTCCAGCTTCCCACCTGCCTCACTGAATATCAACGCAGGCGGAGAGCGAGCGAGGGGTGCCCGGGCGGGGACGAGACCCCGGCCGATTCAACACACATTACTCTGCATAAATTGGTGCTGTAGAAAACTGTAAAACGAGACACTTACATTTTGTTAGGAATTATAATCTGGAATAACAGTTAGTGAGACAACGTTTTTTTTTTGTTTCAATCATTCTTAGGTAATCTCAACCATGAGCCATTACTAAGCATGCACTATATAGGTTTACAAATAAGGTTTATATTTTTGCATTTACACATGACACGATTATAACATCTGCACATTTTTTTCCCTTTTATGGGTCAAGGGAATATTTATGTAGCGCTGCTGAAAGTTCCTGCGTTACCTCCTCTAACGATTTCCGTCCAATACCGTATAACATAGATCCCATTTACATCCCATAACGAAATCTCGCTTCACAATGAAATGATGCATCACCAATTAAATTGGATCACCTCCAGTCAGTACCAACTAAAATCATCTTCAAAACAAATTATCACAAAAATAAATCTCATCTTACATTCTTCGCTTTCTTCAGATGAAATGTCCTCATTTCAACATTTATGAAAAAAATAATAAATCTCATCTGACATTCACAAAGAGACAGAGCTCCCGTCAGGATGCCCGTCAGGAGTCATGCTGCAGCCCTGCTCTTGGTTCGGTTGCTGAGGCCGCAGAGTACGTGCCAGCACATAGCTGCCGTTGGTTTGATTTAGCCGCTTTGTGATAGTCACAACATTCTTCGGGCAGAAAACCACAGCTGTGCAAGTGGTTAACAAGCAGCGTAGCTGCTGATGCCTTTGCGCTCGGTTTACTTGCCTGAAAGGCACTGTTGCCTCTCTGTGATCTGAGTGAAAGTAGCTTAAAGGTGAAGGATTCGACCATAGTTCACACCCACTTGTGCTGTATTTATGAATACATGTCTATGTATTTCTATGTGTCACCTGCCGGTTTCGTATCGTTAGAAGTGTTTAGAAATCTCGTGTTGTGAAATCAAGTCTAGCTTCTCCTCACCCTTTTGTCATTTTCATCTCAGGGACGCCTAAAACAAACAAATAGTTTTAAATAGTGCAGACCTTGGAAAAAGTAAATATACTTCAGTTACAAGCAGTACTAAAATGTACCAGCAGATGTCAAACTTGCCCCTATAATTGTTGTGAAACCACATGACTTTAGGTTTGTTACCGCGAGGAGACGCTGTACACTTCATCATCAGTAAATCATATCTTAAACGCTCTAATAATAACAATGGTGATAATAATAATAATAATACCACTATGTCCAGATTTCCACAAGGCCCTACTATTGACTGATAGGATGGTAACCACTCTCACTTTCACTCTCAAGTTTAAACGTAGCTGAGGTTCAGAAGCACAAGCCAAATAAAGTTTTAGGTAACATCATGTACTTTTGCTTCGATTTAGCTTAAATCCACAAGTTATCTAAACCACAAAAAAAAAAAACATTAGTCATACCTCTAGCCATTAAGAATAAAGCAGGTGAATGTGTGTATTCCTATCTGTAAGCATATGAGCTTGCACTTTTTTATAACAACTGATTGATTGGCTCTGCAGACGAAGCTGTTGGCTTTGTCTGTGATGGGAAGAATGGCAGTTTGAGTCTAGCTAGTATAGTCACATGCCTGTGGGCCAGGGGCACTGACCCTGTACTGTGACCCCCAGGCTAACTCTCACCTGGATATGTAAATTCCTATAAATTCCTTATGTATGTGTGTGTGTGTGTGTATATATATATATATATATATATATATTCTTATTATTTGTATGCTGCCCTGTTGCACCTTACTGTCTAGTGCACTTTAATGTGCTATTTGCACCTCTAGTCTATTTCCCCTTTGCCTGGTTAGATGCTAACCTGCATTTTGTTTTACTTCTACAATGACAATAGTTTAATCGAATCTAATGTAATCTGGGATAGCTTAATCTAAATCTATTTTTAATCCAATCTAATGTGTTTGTATGTCTCATGGACAGCAAGATGGGCTATGCAAAGGGAAGCATTCCAATGCACCTGTACTCACACTTGTGCAAAGGGCACATAAAAAAGGATTGTTCTCATAAAACATAAATACTGTAGGTGCCAAATGGGAAACCTGAACTGTGATATTAAATATCAGATAATAGCTAGGTTGAGGACAGAAATAAATAAGCAGGTGAATATGAGTGTTCCTGTGTGTAAACATATCAAGGACTGTCTGTAAACAAAGAGCTAGTTAAAGATTGTGGTACCGCGGAACTAAGCCTGCTAAACCATGCATGTGCCATGTGTAAAACGTAGACGCACCACTGCTGTTTTAGCTAAGCGTCCTCTGAACACAACCATCTAAATGTCAATTGAGTTCCATGCATGTCATCAAGAGCCAATGGCTTTGGTATTGCCCTTTTAAGGTAACTTCCACCTCGGTAACTTTCCAGCATCAAACTGCCACCGAGTGACAGCAGCTGTCATCATGGAGAGACTCATTGTCTTCTTTGCGTTCTGCTGTAAGTACTTTTCTGGCAGCCCTGTTTATTTGCATATTTGCTTCACTGCCGTTGAAATGCATCTGCAAGGGGTCCTATTCGATTGCGTGGTATGTGTCTACCTCTGCCTTCATTTCCCCAGGTCAAGAAAACTTGGTCTGCTCGGATATCAGAGTAGTCAGTGCTGGGGACACTGTTTTGCTGCACTGCCATGAGAGTGTCTGGATTGACAGAATTGTGTGGTTTGGACAGCGCATGGACGAGGTTCCCTTCATTATACTAGCCAAAGAAAATAACCAGCCAAGATACTTCCTAGGCTATGACAAACGTTTTTCTATTGTAAATCATCCAAACACAAAAAACTCCAGCCTGAAGATCTACAACATTACGGATTCAGACCTGGGACTGTACTACTGTGCTATAAATTTTGGAATTTCTATGACTATGGGTTCTTATTACAAACTTATACTTGCAGGTAAATGCATATGATGTAAACTTGTAATACACACATGCGACATACACACGTGCTATCAGTAGATATGGCTAATGCAGATGCCTAATCCTTTTTTATTGTGAATTCACAGAAAATTCCACCCCTCCGCTCAGCACAGTGTCCCATCACCCAGCGACGTGCACTGACCCCAGTGACCTGTCCAAAACCTTGGTGGCAGGTCTGATCCCTGCTTTGGTGGTCGGGCTGTTCTCCTGTGCCTGTTTTTGTTTTTATACCATCTGTCGAAGACCAGGCAAGTATTTTAGCTACACATGGAGGCATTTACATCAAACCTACTATCACTGGGTGTTTTTGTGACAGCTGCCTTTACCTTTCTGGTTGCTCAATAAGTCCAAACTTATCTAAGTTATTGAGCAACCAGAAACCATTTTTTTTCCCACAGAATTGCTCTACTACTGTAAAAAAACTCAACCTCCAAACTCCAGTTTATATTTTGAAAATATTTATATGCACTTTCAATTAAGCAAACACATAATGCAAAGCTTATAGAGACAACAGACTTTAAATGCAGGCTTCACAATGACAACAAACTTAAAATGCAGGCTGTGAATGCAAAAAATTATTTTGTCCTATTTCACATTAGCCGGTGACAAGAAGCAAGAAACTGACACTCAGCAAAACGACCAGGATGAAAAGGACGGAATGGTACAAGTATTCCTGATTACCAAATAATTCATAATTATGCCAACAATTTGTAATGCCTCTTCATAAACATACCAATGTTGTAAACCTTTGCGGAATGGTGACAGCAGAACATAGTTAGTGTGATTATTGTTGATCAGCTGGCTAAAAATATCGACCAACAACTGGCCAAGCTAAATCAGCTGTAGTCTTTCATAGCAGAAATATTTTCCCTTGTTTTTCTATATTCAGTGCGAATTAGATGCAGCTTTTCTTTGTTTTACAATGAGCACAGATTTTTAATGTGAGAGGAAGACTGAAGTATGTTAGTTTATATTGGTATTAAAGTGTGTCTTTTATTGTGCTACTAAAGAATACACATGTGTGTTAGGAAAACTGCACATCCAATCCAATCGCTTATCCTGAGCAGGGCTGGCTATCAATAATAACAAGTCTTGCATCTTAAATTTCCTCTCATCGTGGAGGCGATATTGTATAATCTTGTTTTCATGGAACTGACTTCTTTTTTGAAGTTTATTTTGGTACTTTTTCTATTGTACTTCTGTGTCATTAATGAATTGAAATAATGAGAAAAGATGAGTCATTAACACGTCGTCGTTAGTGCAGAGGCTCGCCTACAAAGGAGATTGTCATGTCTGTAAGACCCTCGTCTCAGGACGGAAAAATTGTCTTGTGCCTTTAAGTGCAAATGATGTGTTTCTATGCTGAGTTTGGTGCAGCTATGTTTTAGGTCTGCAGTATGCAAGAACTGCATCTGTGTCTTGGCTTCAGAGTTGCACATTAGGCATGGGCCTGTTGATATATGCTCTAGAATGTCTGCTGCAGTGATGAAGGGGTAATGAAGGGGCCATAGCACTGCAGACATGTCTATAAACACATTGACCTTTAGAAAATAATTAACCCCAAACAGAGCATATCGTTTTCTAAATATTTTAGAATAGAGTTGCCACATTTGCACTCTTCAGTTATTACTTATTATAATGACACCATTGTGTCACTAATAGTTTAGATCTCATTATACTTTAAAATGAAAAAATGCTTTAATTGTTTTGTAGGAAGAAAATGAAGAGGTGATATACACCGCCATATATATCAACCAAGGATGCAGTCAGCCCAAAACAGGAAGCACACGGGTCTAATGTTTCCAAATAAAAACATTTAAAAAATGCATTTGAAAACAAACAAAACTATTATGTAATTTACATCCATTACATATTTTGCTATATCATTGTATTACACTTATATTGTAGTTAACATAAGCTGTAAATAAAACTGCCATGATGTACTATAGTTTTATTCTATAGAAAATGTAATTGTTTATTTACTGATAGTATGTACATATGCACTCATGCATATTGAGTTGCCCTTGTTGGTCTATGTCTTCTTATAGTTCATGGCCATATGTTATGTATTCTCTACGTTGTGTATGTTGTCAGGAACCATTTCTGCCTTAAACTGGTTTGTGTTTGTCCTCTTTCCCTATGTGCCTTCTGCTTAAATGAGTTGCAGTTGTAAATTACAGCACAATACTAAGGTTACCTGGATATTTCGGGGAAATAGGATAAATCTTCTGTGCATCTGTGTTGCAGTTCATACACAGAGATAAGACTAAAGGTATTTTCTGTTGAGATGGTTCATTATATGTGGCTGAAACCGCAAAACTTGAGAATCAAAATTTCCGACCACAGCTGATTACTTAGCTACAGGATGTTCAGCCTGTATATGTTTCGAAAACCCCTTTACAAGACAAGAAGATAAAATTGTATGCTCTAATGTCAATGTAAATGAAGGAAAGGAAATAATATTTGCTGGCAAATGTTGTGGCCTCAGTGATGACTGAACTATGTTTCATAAATTCATAAATGGTGTATGTGTGTCGCTGTTCGACTTTCACACCTTTCTGCAGGACATGACCTTTTGAAAGACTACATAAAAATAAACATGGTGTTTTATATATATAC
>JAODKL010000112.1:1130281-1141808 GCA_026780765.1 Petrocephalus schoutedeni
ATACCATATAGTATACAGTATATACCAAATATACCAAACACCTCCTAAATTTCCAGCATGCTTAAAAAAATTCTTCTTGTTCAATTGCAACTGAGGACAATTCTGTGCCAATTGAACACCCTCAGAAGATGTTAGTTTTCATGTTTTTGTAACACAAGGACATTTGGAGAGGGAAACAGAATTCTGGTGTGAATCCAAGTAATGGTAATGGCCAAACCACAGCCCAAAACTGGTAAAAACATGAAATAGCAGTCCAGAGTCAAGAGCAACATAGAGCACAAGATAACTAGCAATGAATAAGATCTTGAAGTCACTGTCAGCTTATACATGCTGGGATCAAACCCAGTAAGCATTAAACCAAGCAACTCAGAATTGCTCTGACCAGGCAAGCAAGACTTCACTGGGAACCAGACTCTTCAAGGGGCAGGTGCTCTAATGGGAGGCATGGCCAGCTGGGGAAGGGCCTCCCCTGTCAGTGAGGGCACTTAGGGCATCAAGGTGGGGAGGCACTTCCATTGACTGAGGCGAAAGGGCCCCCACCCAAATGCCTGCTCGCAACTGAGGGACAAAACAGGATGTATATACTGCACTGTCAGTAAAAAAGACTACCAATTTTTACCTTTGCTTATGACTGGGTAAATGTACCTTTTAAGATTTAAAAATGGTCTATGAGGAACTGTTTTGTACCACTGGAGGTACATTAATGTTGTCTGTACCTTGGGGATGTTCCTCAGTGTTCATTTCTGTACCTTAAATTAAACTGAAATGTACTTTGCCTAAATCTAGAGTACAATTGGCAGACCAGTGAGGGTACAGCCCCAGTGACAAGCAAAGGTACAATTGGTACAATTGGAAGCATAGAAATGCATAAGGGGTGGGAGCAATGAACCGTAACCATGGAGATGATTTGCACTGGGGGGAAGAGGGCTTCTGGTGATGCAGAGGGGAATCCCTTGTTCTCAGGAGACAGTGGCTTTGCGTAAGCTATTCCAGTGACTCAAAACTTATGTTACTTACATTTCACACATTCGAGCTCATAAATAAATAAGATAAGAAGTGTGAATTTGCAGTTACTTGTTGACCTGAAAATTTGAGGTCTCCACCAGTAGCAAATGCTGAGAAAGCAACAAATTTTGCATAAGGGGAAGCTGGCAGATTTATACAAGTTGAATTCCGTTACATTCCATCCTGAGGTTAGGTTTGGGCAGAATGCGCTTTACAATGTACAGTTGTACTTCCTATTCATTTAGCTGGATATTTACATAAAAAGTCCAATCAGAAACCTTCTGCAAAGGCTTCCATTCTTGGTAACAGATCTGCATTGTTAATTGCTTGGCTACGTGACACATCCTTAAAATGAACCACTAGACATGCAGGCCATTTAATTTGTAAGTAAATGACAGACGCTATATTGCATGTCTCTTGTTTCTGTGTTTTGAAATTGGGACATTTCAGCGAAATAATTCGTACTTTGTAAAGTGCATCAGCCATTTCACATTTCAAAATGTAAATGATGGCCATTATGAAGAAATAAAAGGGAAATAACCGGCCTGTAGCAGCCAGCATTACCCAACCACCTTCTATAGTGAAAGTCACATGAATGGCAGGGAGACAATTATTCTCTTAGCTTATCTGTAAATCCAGGTTTCTGAATAAGAATCAAGAAAATGATGGAATCATATTTCTTGTGCCACTGCTGTTAACATCTCTATGCATTTTATGTACATCACAAGTTACACAACACATTAATAATATATTCTACATTTTGAACTGTTAATTTCTGAGAAGTTGCAACACTTTGTGTTTTGTTATAAAATAATTGGATTGTTTCACTTACATTCAGAAGAAAAACCCTAGCCTCACAGATTATAATAGTAAAGCAATTTGACTGCCGGTTAGTTTATTGCATATATTCCCGATATTGCATATTCCCTATCTTACATGTTTCACATTCCGACACAGCTTCCTTTTTCAAAGGCTCCGCCCCATTGGGAGACTCCTCCTCCCAGCGGTGAACTTATGAAGGCTCCGGTCCAGCTTCACCACTGCCAGATGTACTCCTTACCAGCAGGACCCCCGTCGTCCCTCCAGTGTCTCAGTCATGTATCCTTCAGCCATTCTCCGAATCACAGGTCAGCCTTTGAAATTTTACCTACCATGCAGAAATTCCCGAGCATGCAAATGAATGTTAGTCATAATCAGCAAGCAGCTGATGAATAACGCACTTCATTTCTTTGCTTAGTCTGTGGTGCTCTGTGCTGTGTCCAATATTTTGGAGTAATCTCAGCTGCAGGTAAGTGTGCCCATTATATGAATTATTAGAATATTTATTTTATTGTCAATCCAAAATGGCAGAACCAGCCCAATCCTAATCTAAGTGTCAATTTGGTGTTTTTCACTCTTTAGAGTAAACCATGAAGGCACACCTTGATGGCTATGTTTAGTCTTCAGTGTCTTTTGTTATCCCAGATTTAACACTTTTACACTGAGGAAGATCACATATCTTGTCCATTTTATTATATTTCTCGATTAAACTTCAGGATAGAAATAATTAACCCTTTCTTGGTATCAAAATAGGATATTCCATTAAAATAAAAATATGGCGGTCATGTATATTGGCTCCGACAGTTTAGATATATTTTTACCCCTGAATATGTAAAATAAACTTAGAGTGATGACATCTTCTGCATGCACAGGGCCCCTGGCTGCCCCGTCACTGATGTTCAAGCGGCCTTTAAATGGCACGAACATTGAGCTCTTCTCTGTTGTGGTCATTGCCTGCACCCCACCGAAGACGGCGCCATATCCGCTCACCCTGAGCCTGGGGAAGACGGAGTCGCCCCTCTCCGCCCTGCTGTCTCACAGACTCACGTCCGCTGACACCATTCTGTACTCCATCGCTGCTGTGGCAGAGCACGAGGGTGACTTAGTCTGCTGGTACAATGTCAGCAGGACGGGAAAGGTGTCCGAGACCAGCTCACCCGTGAACCTGACCATCTGTGAGTGTTTCTGCCAATGCCCTCTTCTCCAGGGGGTCGGCAGCTGAACCTGTGTGCTTGTGGATGTGTATTGTTACGCAAGCATTGTTCTCAGTAAGGAAGTTTCCAGATTGCACATTTTGCCCTCTGTACTTTCCGCATTTAAGTTTCCCAATGCATCCTGCATAGCTTGTTCCTGTCTAAGAGCCACCGGCCAATTTTAAAGTTGTCCTTATTGTTCTCTCTTTTTTGGAAACAGAAGTGCGACTTACTGGAGGTAGCTGCTAGTCTTGCAGATAAATAAATGAATAAATAAACATTCATAATACATAAATAATAACATAAAATGGCCGTGACCCTCGCTAGGAAAAGTGGTTGGATGGCAGATAATTACCTATATAAATAAATATATGAGGGACGTTCAGAAAGTTTCTGCACCTTCATATTTTCGTTGGCAACAGTGAAGATGGGAGGAGTAGTAATTGGGCGTGTCTGAGTGTGTCATGTGACTAGTTCTGTCTGGCAAGCTGGCTGCCATTGCAGTTTAGTATAAGAGTTATCACCCTGTGGTGAAGATAGCTGATATAGTTAAAAAACTGTGGAAACATTTTGAACATCCCTTGCATAAAAGACAACAGAGGAACACAAGAACACATTCTTCCAAATAGTATATTTTGTTGCTTCGACTCAAATAAGTCAGTTAATTTTCTCTCTTTCTCTCTCTGCCAGCCACTCTACCTCAGCCCACAACCGAACTGAAGCCTGCTGTTGTTTTTATTGAGGGAAACTACACAGTCTTCTGTGATACACCTTATACGGTGTATGACACCAGCTTCAGATTGTACTACCGTAACATTACTGACACAGAGGGCACAGTGCCACTAATGCCAATCGGGTCCCTGACAGCAAACACCAGCAGCGTGATGTACAGCAGGCAGAACGTACCTGAGCAGGAGAGGTTGGAATATTTCTGTGACCTGGAAGCCCACTACAACCATCATATCTATAGGTCTCCCATGTCCCCTGCTGTGAGAGTCACGCCAGGTGAGTGGTGGAAATATGGGAAATTAAACTTAGTATTGAAAAAACTTTCCTGATTTAAACTTTATAGTCACAAAATATACAATAACCCTTTACATTAACTGCATCTTCACAGTGCATTCATTATGCATTCATAGAACATTCGGTGCACCTTCATAATGTATTTATAATACATGTATAGAATATTCATAAGCAGCATTATACCTCAACATTCTAACAATAACAAATACAAATAACAAATACATTAATCTAACAAATACATTAATAACGAGCATTGTATAATTATAATATTTGTTATTATTGTATATTTCAAAGCTGCTAAGGTACGTCAGGATGTTAAGGTTTAGGATACATGCTGCTTATGAATGCTCCATGAATGCATCATAAAGGTGTTCTGAATGTTCTGTGCATTCATAATGAATTTTTTATGAAGCTGCAGTAAGCTATATTTACATGCTGCTTGTGAAAGTTCTACGAGAGAGGGGATGTTAATGATGTTTGTACCGAAAGCTAAAAAAAAACTTAATAAAACAATATGAAAGACAAAGACAACTATCAAGGACAGCTATGGCAAAGAGTGATCATAGAACAGTGAAGCAAATGTTTGAGACAGGGGTAAAGGCGTAGGCCAGTGCAGGCAGCCGTGTCAGTACATTGCATTATGGCAGCACCTAGATCCATTATACTGACACCACTGAGCTTTCAGTCTGAGAGGAACACAGAAAGTAAAGCCAGTTAGGACTTGTGCACATGATTGCAAGGTCACTGGTTTGAATCCCAGAGCCAGGGCTGCTGCACACTGGCTGACCCAGCATGCACTGTGACCCCAAAGCCTGCTCTCACCTGTATGTGTGTCTCATGGAGAGTAAGATGGGGTGAGAAAAAAGACAATTTCCCCACAGGGATGATGAAAGTATCTCTATTCTAAGACTAAGGTGGACTTAATTGGTCTCAGGGGGAAATTCAGGTGCATACAGTGACAAGAACAGAGGACATTGATGAACATACATATTGTGCCAAGTATTATGTTAATAACTTTATGAGCAGCTTAAAAATTATGATTTATAATAATGAAATTATGAGCAGCTTAATGTCCCTTTGGCACCCTAACAGAAAAGGCTCCCGTGCGCCTCGCCCCCCGATTTGAGGGGCTGAAGTGTGCAGGCCGCCTGGAGATGTTCATGCAGGGCCGCTGGGGCCCTGTTTGCCACGATGAAGGCATCGCTAGCACGTGGACTGTGGCCAGCGTGACCTGCAGGGAGCTGGGCTGTGGTACCGTGTCCGGAGTGAGCAACGTGGGCATGAGCGAATTTGGGCTGCCCGTGCAGCCGTCACTGGTGGGGCCCCTGAAGTGCACTGGCAGCGAGCCACGCCTCCGGGACTGCTCACTTGACAAGATTGATTGTTCCCAGAAGAAACAGCTGGAGGTCATCTGTTCAGGTATGGTGTTAATGCTTTCTAATGCTTTTTTCATATTCATCAATACCACTCACGGCACTGCCATCCACTAAAACACTGGCAAAATACACAGAGTGCATAACATGTTATGGACTCCATTCGCGTTGCGTTGCATTCCTGTTCGCCTTCAAAGTAGCCCCAAACCGTCAGAGAATGGCCTCAGTATTGTGATCTTGAAAGATTTCTGCAAGGATGCTGGTCCATGCTAACTCCACTGCTTCTCATAGTTGAAAAAAAGTTACCCGAATCTCTGTTGAGTGATGGACCCGTTCCACATGCACTTGAGACACTGTTGAGCTTGGACAGCCTGCAGCACAAACTCATTCAAATCAAAAATGGCTGTTACGCTCACACCCTATTTACAGGCACATACATTGATTCTTGCCTTATCTCTGTCACATACTCAGTCCCTCACTCATTGCAAGCATTAAAAATCCCAGTTTGACCAGTCTCCTGCCCCTCATCTCCAGTAAATGAAATATACTGAACAGTTGAAATCGATTACTGATCATAGTTTTCAATGAGATTTGAAAGACTTGGCATCCCTAATGATTTGTGTATACTTAAATTCAATTCCTTCTTCCCCCTATTCCCCTTGTTGCAGATTTTGTTCCACCTCCAAGGCTTACAGTGGCTGGTAATGAGCACACTTCTTATATCTCCATCTACAATGACACTTCTGTCGAGCTGACCTGCACACTAAGTGCACCATGGCTTGGTGATAATAAGGTACTAGCTATATCCAGTATAGTGCTTCTCTAAATCCTCCAAAATGTTGAATTTGAATGCAATATGGCAAAATCGTTTTCTGTAGTGATGCCACCTAACAATGATTTTAACTTTTTTTTCCCAGGTGGAGATATATGTAAGGGAGTTAAACAAGGATAGGCCAATTGATTACAAGTTGGTTCAGTCTGGGGAGGTAATACTGGTAAAACTACAGGCACCAGTACCTCCTGGGAAATATGCCTGCTTTGGAAGGTTCGGGGTCTTCCACCGCACCATAGATACCATGACCAGTGCCGTGACCATCGTCGTTAGAAGTGAGAAGTGACCCATTCTTTTATTTGATACTTCCATTGGCTGAGATGTGCTGCAAAGTTGAGGAAGGATTCAGACTGAGAGTTGTCTGACAGTTGTGCCACAGAAACATCCACAATTTTTCTCAGATGTACAGTGAGATGCTTATATGTGCCCAAGGTGGTACTCAAGTCTCGGTCTGGGTTCTTGTAAAATAACTCCGGCCATGTGTCCCAGGCAATGCAAAAATATGACAAAGCTTTTTCCACACTTCTGTTTTCTTTTCTTACAGCGCGGCCAAATAGCGGACTGATTGCTGGAGCTGTTATTGCAGCTTTAATGGGAGCTGGAATTCTGATCTACCTGTGCGTCTGTAGGGTCAGTTCCCAATAGATGCGAAGCATGATTGATTTGGAAGGCGTAGAATACAGCTCCACCACACCCCGAGGGACTGAATATTCTCGTCTGTCATTTATCACCACGCTGGGTCCAGCTTTTACTTAAAATGTTAGTCGGTGGTGTGCAACCTCTATCCTATTTTTTTTTTCCAGCTACTTTTACAAAGAAAATACTGAGTCAGTGAAGCAGGTGTGATTTTATATTTCACTTGATTTCACCCCCCAATTATGTGTGTTTGGGGGTGGGGGGGCTCCCCTACAGTATATTTTGCTGATCAGGGGAATGGACGTATCATGGATGTATCATCAACTAAAAATGTCTTTGAGATTGTGATTGAATGGTTAGGTTTAGATCTTACAGTATAATAGATCTGTAGTTAAAACTTATTTCCTATCTCCCATTAGTTTTGTATGTGCATATACAGTATATAGGGCAGAAGTCTTAGGCTATCAAAGGAAATGTAATGGTAAGTGTACGTTTGCTCAGCAAAAAAGCAAGTTAGCATTGGAATACATGCCAATGAACAGTAACACAATATAATTTAACAAGAATATCATATGTGTTCTCCAAGAAGTTAAATGAAGCATTAAATTTCACCACCAGCTCACTTAATTTATTAACTTATATAACGTACAGGGTATATTAGTGGTTGAGTCAAAAATTATATCAGTATATTGGATGCTTACTGCAAATACTTTAGTGACTTTAGGAGAGGTTTTACAAATGGCTCAGCTAAAACACTTCGGCAGACATTAAACGGAGGCTAGTTTTACACCAGCAGGAAATTAATGTAAACATAGTTTTCCTTAACGGACCTTTGCACAGTACTATATATAACCAGAATATGGAAGCAGCGATAAATTACAATATTCTTAACGCTACTAACGTGCTGTTAATAAAGGTTTATTCTGGGCTATTGTTTATGTCCCTGGCTAACGTCGCGGTTTCTTTGTTGTGGCTCACCACTGGCCAAGCAGAGAACAGGTGTTGTGTGCCTATAAAACGCACTACTGTAAACTGAATTAAGCGTTAAAGGCGAGCCCAAAATTAGCGATACATTTCATGTTTAAGTATTTTAAAATATAAATTATTATAATGTGAAATTAAGTACTATTACATTATTGCATTTACATATTTAGAGAATACGGGAACTATGGCGGGATTTTCGAGAAAATTCTTATTTGTGCAGCGATGTTTCTGTCACAGTTGCATAATTTGCATAGCGCTAACTGAATTATGAACTAGACTTAAACCTGTTGTTAGTAAATTTTGTAATTAACCCATTCATGCATGAATTATGATAACCTGAGTCAGGATCTATTTCCTATATGTTTTTATTTCTTTATTACTTTTTTTGGGTTTGTTTTAGAAAATGCTTTTCAAAAAGTTATTTACATGTCCGCTCTGGTGGATTACATGCATTTCACTGTTCAAGCAATATGTCTTCAAAATCTAATGAATACGACTGTGTATTATGCGAAAAGCATAAACATGCACTGGGTTTCAATACTGTTGAACAGATATTTTTTGCATATTTTAACATTTTTATAACATTCAGGCTTTTGGGGAAACAAATAATATGGAAATATACAGCCTACAATGATTCATAATTTATTTTTATACACCAATCAGTCCTCTAAGTAGTAACCTGATTAGGGAGATGGCTTAAAATGCAGAAGATCTTTTCCTGTCCAAGCTTTATGTAGAGATGCTGTTCTGCCTTTATACTGCCTTTGAGTGCTGTCCGGTACAATATGCGCACCTCCCTCTGCATCCTCCTCTCCCCCAGCCTCCTGAGCCCCCTCAGCATCCTCATCTCCCTCAACATCCTCATCTCCCCCAGCATCCTGAACCCCCCCAGCATCCTCAGCTCCTTCAGCATCCTCATCTTCCCCAGCATCCTGAACCCCTTCAGCATCCTGAGCCCCCCCCAGCATCCCCATCTCCCTCAGCATCCTGAACCCCCTCAGCATCCTCATCTCCCTCAGCATCCTGAGCCCCCTCAGCATCCTCATCTCCCTCAGCATCCTCATGTCCCCCAGCATCCTGAATCCCCCCTAGCATCCTCATCTCCCTCAGCATCCTCATCTCCCCCAGCATCCTGAGCCCCCTCAGCATCCTCAGCTCCCTCAGCTCTACTGTCACTGTCACTAGCATTTGCTGAACCCTCTTTTTCTGCCACTATAATCATCACTGGAATTTCGTCCACTATCTTATAAGCCGACCTTTTCTGTAGTGCACTCATGCTCTACAAAATACCATGACAAAGATGGTAACTTTATAAATAACAGAACTAAGATGATAACTTTTCAAATAACAGAACTAATATGCACAAATTGTTTTCTCAGTTAATACACTGCAAAATGCATTTAATTCTCACTATTAACCTACTCCAAACAATTTTTTTCAAAAGATCAAAGTTACAGCAATAGTATAACTTGTAGCTGAAATATAGTTGGCAATGCATGATGTCCAATTCAGTGGACACATGGTTAATCACAATTTATTCCTTATACAAAATCAATACTTGAAAAATAAAACAATGACATTATTTCGTAAAAGTTAGTTTATGTTGTCATATTTTTTTTTACCTGAACTGGTCTTCTAGAATAGAATTTTTAGGTGCAGTTACAACTGCTGGCCACTGGGTGAAAGCCTATCGAGTGATGCAATAGTGTCCACCGTAGAGGCTGATATGCAGTTATACCACTGAAACCTTTGCGTTTTCAAGAAAATTGCTATTGAATAGCTGTACACTGCAGTGACCACCATGCATGAATGAGTTAAAAGCCAGTCTTTTTAATACCCACACACTCCAGTAGGTGATACCTTCACACTACTGAGTGACGTTAAGAGAACGGTCATCTTGATTTTTTTCTCAGTTTTTTTTTTCGAGCTGTTTAGATAACATTTAATGTGAAGTCTTTTCCTTCATATTTGCCCACTACGTATCCATAATAATTTCTGATACCTTCTAATGTCGGCGTCCTGCAGGTGGGGACGGGGACACTATGAAACCACAAGCAATACACATACACCCCAGATTTATTAACATGTATGGAGTTATGATGTCAGTTGTAGATAATACATCCGATCACGATAGCATGTTATAGCGAAACAACATAAAACCAAAAAGAACATGATATCATAACTTTGAACTCTCCATTCCATGGCGGAAAAGATTAAACATTCTTTGTCTTCATTGAAGAGCAGAGGGATCACCTTACAGACTAACTAGGATGAGGATAATGTGACTGCTTTTGTTGGTATGTATTGAAATGACAATAGACCTCCCCGCTGAATTCTGTGTGCGACAGAGGGAAGTGAAACATTTTCTTTGTGTCCTGTATGGCTGTATCTTCCTGTACTTGTTTTAAATTTCACCATATTGACTATGGGATTTATGTTTTGTGGACACAAAGTTAAAATCTGATCATCCTGCAGTAGCTGGACTTGAATTGCAAGAAAGTATTTGCGTGAGAACTGATTTAGGGCAGTACACATAATGGACAATCATGCAGAGCAGTGTTGCTGGAGACCAAGCTCTTCCTTAGGGGTATTTGAAAATGGCAATCTGCAGACTCACATCGGCTTATGCTCTATGCTCTCTGTGCCGTAAGTGAGAAAACCCTACAGAGCCATGGGAGTATTCTTCCAGAAACCAAGTGGGAACTTTTAAGAATCTGCATAACTAGATGTGCTCATACAAATGACAGCAGCTTTGGTGGTTAGACCATTTAGGTATCTGTAGACAGGCGTTGTGATAAGAGGAGATGTAGATGGAAGAGGTTCTTTTTTAGTAGACTCTGCGGGCGCTGCTTGTGGTGACCACCGAGGACCTGCTGATGGATGAGCTACCTCCTGCGGAGCTCCCCATGCCCAGGGACAGGCCGCCGCCATAGCCAAATCCACCAGCCGAGCTGAAGCCACTGGAGCTTGCTGTTGTTATCAACCCTAAGAACACAGAGAACACATAAGGAATATTATCACAGTGTTATGGGTTCATTCTAACAGAGACATCTTTATTTTCTGTACAGCTTGCTGCAGCATTTCTATGAACTCAACTTGCTTGGTGTTGCTCATCTAATACCTCAAATTTACCAAAGCTGTACTTTACAGACTGGAGAATGACAGGGAAGCTGGCTAAAATGTGTGAATGTGTCACTACTCACCGCTGCCTGCAGAGGACTGCACATGGATTTTTGTGGCTGCACCGCCAGAAGAAATCCTGTGGAGAAGTTCCAAATCATCATTTGACCTTCATAACCGCAGGAGAAAGTTGGCCTCACGGCTTCCCTGAGACTTTTAGCTTTTGCCACACAGCATCATACATCTTCATGAAGAAGATCCATCTCTACCCAGGACTGAGATGTCTAGAATTCTTGTTGGTGTTTCTGATGCTATGATTTTACAAACTGGGTATCTGGCCCAACACCAACCCCTCCCCCTGTCTTATCAGGCTCTGGAGTAGCAATGGGGGAATTAGTTAAATGAGTATAATAACTAATTTCTGAGCTGGCTACTTCAGTACTCTGACCCACACTAACTCTTTCAGGGTTCTGGTTTCTAAATGTACTTGCTCACCTGGTCTCCTCTCCTTCCAGCAGCTTCCTGTAGGTGGCGATCTCAAT
>JAODKL010000112.1:1151462-1162171 GCA_026780765.1 Petrocephalus schoutedeni
GGTCTGCTCCTGCATCATGCTCCACTTGGTCTCCAGCATCTTGTTCTGCTGCTCCAGGAAGCGCACCTATTTGGGAGTGAGAGCATTAGCATAGCATGGGGTGTGCAGAGGCACGCTGATGAGGACCAGAAGGAACGGAGGGGTAAGTAATGTTTAATAAGTGAAAAGCGGGAATTTATATGTTAAGCTATGTTAAACCTTAAAAAGGGCAACGTATTCCAATCAAGTGTGTCATTAAATTGCCTATGATGAGGGACACTGGCAGTGAATGGTCCCCTTGCAATATGGCACAACATAGTAGTTTCCTGGAAAATAAATAAATAAATAATCCACCTTCTAGACTGAGTTGTGATAGAGACATCAGGGACAAATTGACTGAGTTGTGTAATGCTGTAAAATTCCACCTTTTAAACGGCTGAAGACGAATATCAAATAAAATGTAATAACTGCATGTTCTGGTACATAATTCATTTTACTGAATAGCACTCATGTTAAGGTACCGATTCTATAAAAGAGGTGTATTGCCATTAGGCTAGATTCCAGTGATATCTGTCGTGTCAACACGCCTAGTTAGGTGAAGATAGTGCTCGATTGAAAAATAATTGTTTTCATTTAAATAGGTTCAAAGGAAGTTGCATTTCCTCGCAATCCTAAACCACAGTGCTTGCCAAATTTATCGAGGGCATAACCCCTTTTCTTGCTTGACGAATTAGAGTGCTTGCCCGGCCGTGCCCTCTTTTTCGGATTACGCACTGTAGGCGTGCCGAGGAGCGATTACGCCGTACAGTCAGTGCTGCTACAACGTTACGCAACGAATGCGTTCCTGAAGAACCTTGCGTACAAAAATATACATGTCCAATGGGGAAAATACGGTCCGGAAACTTAGTAACTCACACCTAATAAAATTGAATAATAAAAACAGTGATCCCAGTGAGCAATAATGTAATTATATGCTAAATATGTAAAATAAGAAATAATAATAACATATTAATAAACTAAATCATATAGGCTACATCTCTTATGGGATTATGCGATTTTCTAATGACTGCTACAACAGTATAAATACAACGGATTATGGTTTGCTGAGGGACACTGACAGCAGCATGGCTACGGACAGTCTATGAAAATATTCATGAATTAAAAAGGGTCATTGTATGTTTTTATATGATCATTTGGGAGAGATTGTTATATTTTTAGAATCTCAGACTTTGACCCGTGCAATGCGTGCATGTACAAAACGTTCAGTTCTTTTAGATTTGAAAATGGGTTCGACCCATTCACTGAAAAGAAGCGCTGTTCACTAATTGGACATCAGTATCTGACTTGGATAGCTGTTTTTGCATGCAAGCATGCAAGTAGTGTTTCTTGCTAAGACCATGTCCCATTGTAGTTTGCATAGTGCTTTTCCTTCTGACTAAAAATCACACAAAAACATATATGATTCTGCATTCTGTTGGACTTGGGCCCTAGTATTTCAGTTGTGTTTGAACAGATATGTAGTGTAATATCATGCAATGTAACATTTTGCCCTCAAAAAGCACTTATGCCTCTGATGGTAGAATACAGCCCTAAATGTATTTGGTCAGACCAAACGCATGGTACAGGTTACTGCGCCTTTGGGGCCAATAAAGTACATGAACACTTGTGATCCCACTCTTTGCAAAACCTCAATCAATGGTTTGACAAGTCTTAGTCTAAACTAGTCTGAGCTCCATGTATCTTTCTGTTTATCAAAAAAAAGTACCATAATCTCTGCAGTCAATAGATTATATTTCCTAGATGTCAGGATCCGTCATCTTGTGAGAAGCACAGAAAAGGACAAACCTTATCGATGAAAGAGGCGAAGCGGTTGTTGAGCGATTTGATCTCCTCCTTCTCCTGAGTGCGGATGACCTGGATGTTGGGGTCGATCTCAAGGTTGAGGGGGGCGAGGAGGCTTTGGTTCACAGTGACGGCTGTGATGGGGGCGCCACCAAAGCCAGCACCAGCACCGAAGGCGGCACCACCACCAAAACCAGCACCACCACCGAAGGCGGCACCACCACCAAAGCCAGCACCACCACCGAGGCTGCCTCCGTAGAAGCCGGAATCCATGCCGCCTCCAAAGCTGCTCTTGGCCCCGAATGTCATGCCTCCGCTGCCGACTGCAGAGCGCCTGACGGTGCTGCTCATACGGGCGGAGCCTCCCGGCGCGGCATGTGCAGAGTAGCTGGAGAAGCTCTGCCGGCCCATTCCGCCTGAGCTGAACGCCCCACCTGTGCTCATCCTGCTGCTGTAGTTTGTCTTGAACATTGTGTCCATGATAATTTCTGAAAGTATTAGCGATGTAGCAAACTGGAGAGATGAGAGCGGAAGGAGTGCCCAGTGAGCTGGCTCAGAAAGAGAAGACGAGTCCCTCTGTGTGGCTATCGGCTCAGGTCCACTGCTTAAATCTCCTGTTCGAATGGGGGTGTGGCCTTATCTGAACATGTTTGTTCCTATGTATTGGCCCAACCCACCAAATTTACCTCCTGCAGGTGCAAAGTAAACCAATCAAATATGGGGCTGTCAGTTGTTGGCCTTGCCTGGGGCTAAGGTGTTGGGGCAAAAATCACGCTTTTCTGAAAATTCCAGTTTTTTTTACTCATTTTCTTTTATGTAAAAGTACTATGTGCATTTTAAATACATGCATTTACAATTGATATATAATATCATATATCATATAATATTAAGTATACAATGATCTAAAATAGCAGAAATGGGACATCACTAAGGCAGCTTTTTTAGGTTTATATTTGCATTTAACACATTTAGCAGGTGTTCAAAGCAATGTACAAAGATACAAATAGCAAGTTGCAAATATACGTATATGCTGTCAAGGAGTCATCTAGACATAAGCGCAGGAAGGCTGAGCTTCCAGCTAGTGCCCAGGTATCAAATGTAAGCTGTATTGAAGCAGGAGCTACACAATAACTTCTAACAAAGCAAGAACCTGAAAACACTACTCAAGGACCAGAAGTACAACGTAAGAACATTCAGGGAAAGAGGCATTAGTGTACTAGGGAAATCCATGGAACAGATGGGTTTTAAAGCATTTATTGAAGGTGGAGGGGGAGTCTCATGAGCAGATGTGGTTCGGCAGCTCATTCCACAATCAAGGAACCATACAAGAGAACCATCTGGAGTGGTACTTCTCACATGGCAGCGGGAGGTTCTCTTATATTGCCTGAAATGGAGGGTCTACACGATTCTCCCTTACTTGAGAATTCTGTACTGCAAAACTTGGTTCTGCCTTGTAAGTATCAGTAATGCATTTTTATTCACAAACTCCGGCGCCCCTGCCACATCCTCACCCTGCAGGCTTTACTCTTGCGCCATGGCATCTGGACCCAGCCGCACCTGTTTGTCAGCATCACATTGCCGTTGTGCCTGGAGATCTCTGACAGGTCTTCTTTTTATGGCCGGTGAAGCCCCTGAGCAGAACAAACGCAGGGTGGAGCTTCGAAGTATCAAATTTTTTCAGTGCAATTACTATGGCCTGCGAAGAATTCTTTTCAGTGCTGCTTATTCTGTGCTTGCGAAACTGACGATTCTTGTGCAAGACCTGTTTGTCATGATAATATCTGAAAAAAATTACTTTAATCATCATTGATTTTTAAATTGTTCAAAAGCGTAAAGCATCAATGGGAGAGAGACTATGAGGAGGAGGTTACAGTGAGATCCAGTGTAGAAAACGCCACTGGGAAACTGGTAACTGGAACTTCACTTGATATTCTCACTGCCCTTGTAAACTTCTCACAAAGAAAAGAAAATCCAGCTTAATACAAACAAACATTCTGAATGAAAACAGAAGGAAATTATAGGTAGCACGTGTAAAGAGACATGAGTCAAATGACTTAGTGTCAGTGCTAGTTGTACAAGGCTTAATTCTTGTTAGAATGTCTTAAAAATTACTCTGACTTAATTTTTTAAGCTCTAAAGAGTACAGTACCAACAGTATAGAGAAAGATTTAATTTTTTTCCAGTGAGACCCACAGTAGAATACAGAAAGGCGTACAGGGGAAACTGATAACTGCAGCATGCATATCTTCTTGTTAATGTGAATATCCTACTTTAAATTGAAGATGGAGTTTAAGTTAGCAAAACCATACCACAGAAAGTAAACTCAAAGCCCTGCCTAGTACCCTGGAGACCCAGAATGGAGTAGACCAAGGAGTTGTGAGCACAGTCAGCCGACTATAGGTATTTTACCGAGTTGTGCTGACTGTGTAGACAGTAGGCCTGCAGGAAGTGCATCAGCTTCTGAATATTTCACTCTCCTGCCTACTTGACTTGCAAGGGGGATACTCAGGAGAGGCAGGAGCATCCTGAGAGGGCTCTTGGTCAATGTCCCACTGAATTGGAGTTAAAAAGACAGATGAAGGGTGAATCAGGCAAGAGTCACATTTAAGGGCTGCCAAGCTCAAACTGATGGAAAAGAGCATCAACCTTGACATTTTCATGACCTGGGTTGATGAGGAGCCGCAACAGAGCCAAGCCCTTGGATGAACCTGCAATAAAAAGCCAAGGACTATTGGAGGTCCTTTATCAACCATGGCACCAGCCTGGATCTAACCGCTGTTATCTTTGACTCCTCCATCCACACACCCTTTGACCTGATGAGATATCCTTAGGAGGATACTGAGGGTTGATGGAAGGAACATTTTTTAGCCTTGGCATAAAACAGGCAGGAGACAATACTTTGTACGTGCCTGATGTGCTCCGAGGAACCTGGAATAAACAAACACATTGGTGTATACTAGGGGTGCACAATATCATGTCGAGATGTACTTGCGATTATATAATCGCAAGTTCATAATCACCTGGACTTTAGATGACGCGCAAAACATTTGTCTGGAAGCCAACTTTTTTGGTACTATACGGGTGTTTACTTACGCCCACAATTTAGTAAGCAGATTATTGGTGGGTCTAACATATTAATGAGATGCGTATGGTGACGCCAAAAGTTATTATTATTATCATTATTATTATTATCATTATTATTATTATTATTATTAATAATAATAATAATAATAATAGCAATAAATTTGGTGTATGCTTATGTTTATTACATTTGGTTTACGCAGCATGCCACATATTACTGTTTTGATAAATCATGGCAAAAGGGACAGCTCAACAGCCACATCATCTTTTAAAAGAGGAGGTTGTGGATAAACAGGGTAAAAAGATGTTGGTGTTGTGGTGGTGCTTTGCAGTTTAAAGTCCTACACATTTATGAAACATATGGATATGCCGAATTCTTACAGATTACTAATATTTTAGGCATAATACTAATCTGCTTGCCAACTAGTAGGCATAAGTACATGCCCGTACAGTATTGAATAGCTGGTAGCCGGTCAAATGTTTTGCCCGTTATTGAAAGCCCTAGTGATTACTGCGCATGCTCTATATAATCACAAGTACACTGCGATGTGATATCGTGCAGCTCTACTGAAAACCAATATTGGATGGAGTGGTAATCGTTAGTTCCTCAGGTGGCACTGCTTAAAAACAGACACAATTCTATAGTGGAAATCACTGTGATGCGATATCGTGCAACCAAAATGTATATCATCAAAATATACCAATCATGGCATGAAAGATATTATTGACAATGGCCTGGAAGACAGAGAGCACGCTGAGAAGCCCAAAAGGCATTCTGAGGTATTCATAATGCCCCTGGGACATGCCGAACACAGTCATCCATTCACCCAAGTGAATATGCACAAAGCTGTATGTTCTCATCAGGTACAACTTGGTGAAGACTAGTGGGACTAGTGGTTGTAGGTAAGGTAGCAAACTGTGACGACATTGAGACCCTTGTTGTCATTCCACAGCAGGAGATTGCTGTCATTCTTTGTCACAAAAAAGAAGTTGGATGGCAGAAGCTGCGTGGCATTGACCTTGGGGAACACTGACTGGAGGTGCCCATAAATCAGAAGAATCTCTAGTATGGGCATCTCTGCTGGGCTCTCCACTGTAGTAGACTGTACCTCTAAGGGGAAACAAGAGACAATAGAGTGGCCTTGTCATGAATTGTGTATGAATTGTGGGTGGTGAGCCACAGGAGGCCAAGAACCACGGGGTGCTGAGAGTAGGGAAGGAGGAGGAAGGGCCATGAGGGATTGAATCCAGTCACCATCTGCCACCTCCACAGGGAGCAGGAACAAACAGATCTGCCATGACAGAGGAAGACGGCTCATCTGCTCAGGTAGTGGTGGGGACTGCATTCTCTCTCGTTGCTCAATTTGGTTGGTGGAACATTCTGTTACCTGGTGGGTGAGACAGCCTTACAGCCACACAGCAGGCCAGCTCAGTGGTCAGCTCAGAGCCCAGACCATTCCTGAATGTGGTGCACAGGGCCGGTTCATTCTAGCTGCTCTCCACTGCTAGAGTGCAGAAATCTTGGACATAGTCAGTGGCCCAAGGCTGACCCTGGGTCAACCACAGCAGCCACTCACCCACCTCCCTACTGCTGGCAGGGTGATCAAACGCGGCCCTGAGCTCCAAGAGAAGTCAATCGTAGCTGGAGACTAGTTCTTCACCATGCCTCTAGACAGTAGTGGCCCAGTCCAATGCTCTTCCAGCCAACCAGGAGATTACAGTTGCTCTCGTGGATTGCTCAGGCAACATCGCACGGTGAGCGAGGAAGTCGAACTGGAGAAAGAAACCCCTGGACACCCCTATCCTGGAAAGTGATTTTAGGAGCTACCTCATGGACTGCTCCTGGAGATGCAGGACCAAGCACTGGTCTGCACGAGATGAAGTTACCATGCCTCTCGCAGTGTGCCTCCCCATCTCTCCGCAGGGTTGCATGCTGCTGTGACAACAACACTTGTTAAAAGCTACTTATAATGAGGTGCAGGAGATAAGCCATCCTGAAGGAAAGTGGATATGGAAATCACACTCAGCATGTATAAAGAGGGATTAATCAAAGAGCTTGATGACAGGACCAGGGAGCTGGTGCCACCATGAAAAGCATTACCACTTTGCTCAGGCAATGCATAATGCTCTGATTTGAAAAAAAAAATAAAATAAAATAGAAACATAACAAATGGTTTACATAACATAACATAATAGAAACAGTGGTGGGGAGGGTACAGACATGTGATTTTTATTCCTGTTCTTCTTCATTTTTTCTTCAGTTAGAGAGATACTATCTGCTGCAGTTCAAGCACTGGGGTTGGGTCAAGTCAGAATTTCTAGGCGCAGCCAAAGGGTGGGGAGTGTCTAGGTTGCTGACCTCAGGATCCCATTTCTGCTTTTTGCGGTTGATGTGGTCCTGTTGGCTTCATCGAGCAGTGACCTCCAGCGTGCACTGGGACAGTTTGCAACCGAGGTTGAAGTGGCTGGGATGAGAATCCACACCTTTAAGTAGGAGGCCGATGTCTTCACCTGGAAAAGGGTGGATTGCCTTCTCTGGTTTGAGGATGAGTTACTGCCTCAAGCGGAGGAGGTTAAGTATCTTGCAGTCATTTAGGAATGGTCAATGCTTAGGACGAGTAAGTGTTAAGAGATAAGAATAACGTTTAAAAAAAAAAAACAGGAGGAGCAGGCAGGCTGGGCGTGTCATTATGGCAGAACAACCCTGTCAGTCAAAATGACAGACAACAAGAAAGACTAATGCAGCCCTTGGTCATGACATTACATAGGTATTTACGATAATCTTAAAAACTGCAAAAAAACTGTAAAAAAAATCATGATACTGTTAATATTCTGTCATGACATTACATAGTCATGCATGTAAATTTTGCAGACTGCAAATACAAATGAAAGTCACTTAGGAGAAAAGATACAAAATCACTGGTGTTAGTATCAAAGTATTCATGAGTCAGTGTTGTACCTTAAATGCAGTTTCCATGTAAGGAGATATTGCAGGGCATCCTTTTGATGCATATACAGCACTGCTCAAGTCTTAGGCAGCAAAAGAAAATGATGTTTAAATGATTTTCATCTAAAACTTTCATCTAAAAGACACTATGCATGTCAAAGTGTGTTAGCTTAGTCATTTCAAATGTCTGCTAAAATCACCCAAGTATTTTCAGCAACCATCCAATACACTCATGTATTTTTTTGATTCCACTACTAGCACACCTTCATATAGCTAATGAATATCTCATTAACATTTTTAAACAAATTAATGAATTAGTGGTAAAATTTTATAAACACATTGAATGGCAGAGGTACCCCTGAGGAGAGGTTTGGGAACTGAGGTGGTGTTCATTTAACCATCCAGCTAGATATCAGTAACTTTTTGGAGAACAGAAGAAATTCTTTTATTGTGTTACTCTTCATTTGCATATATTCTAATGCATGATTATGTTTTTTGTCCTGAGCAAAAGTTTCTTTTGACTGCCTAAGACTTTTGCAAAGCACTGTACATGCGTTACATGGGTGACAGTCTGTGAAAAGTTCTGGGTTGTTGCCTGGAACACAGCAACAAATACACTCGGACTTGAATAATTTATCATCACCGATTCTTCATCATCTTGTCCACAGGAGGAAACAAGAAACCCTGGTGGAAACTCACCCTAAGACACAGTAAGAACATGTAAGCTCTGCATAGACAGAACCAGAGACAAGATAGAAACCACCACCGACACAGGAAGAACATGTAAGCTCTGCACTGGCAGAAAAAGTGATATGATACAAACCACCAGCCTTTGGATTTGTGAGGCTGTGCTGCTGTTCATTGTGGCCATATGTAACCCTCTTTATAAAAGTACTCACCTTCTGTTTCACAGCTGGCCTTATATGTGAGATGTGCACTGAAGTGCAGAATCTTATAACCTTTTATGTCACTTGAATGGAAGAAGTTGCATAACACACTTTATGTCAGCATAAACCTCTGGCAGTTGACATAGATGATATGTCAACTTGACACTTGAGTTGCCAATGTCAGCTTTAATGACAGCTACAAAAGCTGGAACGAACTTTCATAAATGCTTTTGTCAAGTTTTGTCAGCTGTCATGAAGGGCTTCTGATGGTGTCAGGTAGCCTTACGAAGAGCATCCTTAACTGAAGTTACGGAGAGATCTGAGCTAGACCGAACCCGAGATCACATTTCAGAGATCAGGCATAGAGAGTTACCTATTTAAAATGTACTAAACGAAAGTGAGTCAACCATTTAACCATCCCAAAATAAGAAAACCTACAATATATACTACTGTGAAGTTGAGTGATGTTAAGTGATTGTCTTTACACACTGGGTGAATATGTGAACTTTGGAGGAAATTTTTAATAATTTACTCACTTTATTTCTGAAGTTCATGTTATTGTCAGAGTTGGCCTAATGTATGCACCATGCCCATTATTGGAACTACAGAGATAGCAAGAGATATTGCTACACATAACTCTTTTTTTCCTCTGTTTTTTTTTTGCTTTCCTTTCAGTATAACTTTACTGTTCCTTTTATTATTTTTTTGTTACTTTTATGTCTTATTCTTTTCATAATTTTTATTATGCCAAAGTCGACCACCTTGCATTGCACTGCAAGTTATAGACGGGTTGTGTACCTTGGATGTGACAAATCCTTGAATCCTCGAGTCCTAATATCATGGTAATAATACAGTACAAGCGATCATGCCCAATTCATCCATGAAATTTGTTTTATGAATGAAACAAATGACAATGACAACTTTCTGCGCCACCAAAATGGAATTTGAATTTTTATCCCCATCTTGCCCACTGCTTACGTTTGTGTGGATCCCATTCACTACGCCGAAATAACCAAGTGTCCGTAACCAATCCCATGTCACTTCTAATGTGAACTGAATCCCGAAAAGAGATGTGGAGAATAGACAAAAAACACATACAATGAATATAGATCTCAGATTTATTAACATGCTTGGTGTTACAATTTCAGGTGTAGCCAATAAATCTGGTCACAACAGGGTTTTACACTGAAACAACACAAAGCCAAACTGAGAAAATTATTCCATATCCTCTGAGAAATCCCATTTCCATAACTTGAAAGGACTGAAAATCCAGGGTTTTCTTTGCAGAGCAGAGAATTCACCTAACAGATCAACTAAATGAGGATGAGTGCTCTTGTTAAAAAGTGGTAAAAAATACTACACTAACCATCATATTCTACATGCAACAGAGGGAAATGAGACACTTTCTTTGTTTGGTTTGGCTGTTTCGACATTTGCGTGTTTTTACTTTCACCATATTGCCTATGGGAGGTTTGGTACATAGACTGGAAGTTAAAATCTGAGCATCCTGCAGTAGCTGGGCTTTAAGTGAATGCGAGAAAATGTGAGTGTAAGAATGTGAGAAATCTACTGATTCAGAGCAGTACGCATAATGGACAGTCATGGAGAGCAGCATGTATGATTCTCTCCAGCTGATTTTAGACCTCTGGTGCTGCATACTGTGCACTTCAGCTGATTCTCTCGCCATATGCTTTAAGTGAAGAAAACCCCGTAAGGCCATGGGGGTGTTTTTCTAGAAACCAAGTGGGAACTTTAAAGAACCTGCATAACTAGAGGTGCTCATACAAATGACAGCAGTTTTGGTGGTTAGACCATTTAGGTATCTGTAGACAGGCGTTGTGATAAGAGGAGATGTAGATGGAAGAGGCTCTTTTTTAGTAGACTCTGCTGCGGGCACTGCTTGTGGTGACCACCGAGGACCTGCTGATGGATGAGCTACCTCCTGCGGAGCTCCCCATGCCCAGGGACAGGCC
>JAODKL010000112.1:1190261-1202684 GCA_026780765.1 Petrocephalus schoutedeni
GTTCAGGGCTACGAATAAAAAGAGCTTTGTTTAACTTTTATTGCTGAAGTCCAGTATCATGGAAGAAACCGCCAGATACCATAATATAATACTGCGTAATATAACTTTGTGAAACTGTACTGTCAGATGACATCAAATTCTTTGGCAATGAATTTGCAACTAGCATTACTCTTTAATATGGCCTTATGAATTCTCAGCGTATTGAGCAGTGAACCTGCTAACTAGGGGTGACACCACACACCATTACACACAGGCACAAGAAGAAAAGAGAAAAAATGAGGAAAAAAGAATCGTTATTGTTCTCCTATTCACATTTTATAAGCTACAAACCTGCTTAGAACTTGCTTCCCCGAAGTTATAATGTATAATTACACAAAAGTGCAGGACTTAAATAATATACCTGTTATCTCGTTCATTTATTTTGCAAATGCTTCTCTCCAACGCGACGTTCAAAGTTAATATACTGTTTCAAATTGAATTACAATGTTTTGTTAAATTACAAGCACAGCACAACAACGCAGGCTGGCTGGAGTGGGGGAGATTTGTTACGTTTGTCGTAGATGTTTTCAACCATTATGAACCATTGCTTTCGTTGTACTGTACGTGTTCTTATCCTGCGGCTTTTTCCCTAAAACGGACACTGCCGGCTATAATAGTTAATCGGTTTTGCAAATTAGCTCGTTTAGAAAGTTTTCCCTTCTCGGAGATACACATATGGTGTAATGCCGGAAAAAGTACACATTAAAGTGAGGATTGGTGCATCGGGGAGAGGAGTAATTAAACGAGCAAGAGCGACGTGAAACGACACACACCGATATTTAGACGGCCATCAGAAAGACTGACTCAGCAAACCACACTATGAGTAATGTCGCTCAGCTGACTCCGGCTTCTAAAATGGCTGGCATCGTCCACCCCCAGCACAGAGGTCCGGGATTAAGCAGTTTTAAATTTCATTTTCAATTTATTTGTCATATGTATGTTGACACAGGGTTAACATTACAATGAAATGCATTGGATGAAAGGTTAAATAGGAAAACAAGTCTCTCAGCATTGGCGATAATAAAAAGGTATAAAATTAATTATTAAAAGGTCATAAATGAGGCAATTAATGTCTGTGTATGTGTAGGAGAAGTGCAAGAGCCATTATTGTGCATTGGGAAATTGACGTATATATCGATAATTGCATATTGCAACAGTATTGCACACTGAGAAAGTGGTGTAAGTATCAATAATTGCACATCGGAGGATAATTGCACATAATACCAGTTAATGGTTACACATTTCTTAAGTGTTGGAGTTAAAGAGTCTCATGACCTGCGGGTAAAAACTGTTCTTAAGTCTGGAAGTCATGCTATTTTATTGCCTTCCAGGCAGTAACAGTTCAAACAGCTGGTACGCGTGCTGGGTGGCTGTAGTTCTTGAGGATGCCATGTGCCTTCCACAGACACCTTCAGAGGAAGATGACCTGAATGGCAGGGAGCTGCGTCACCTCCGTTACTCTTTCCAGTGATTTCCGGTTCAGAGATCATTGAGCTTGGAAATGAGTTTAGAAGGGGTGATGGAAATGAATGCTTAATGCTGAACAGTAATTAACAAAGAGCATCCTCACATATGTATTCCTTTTCTTCAGATGGGTGAGGGCAGTATAGGTTGCCAGGGTGATGGCGTCCTCTGTGGCCCCGTTTGATCTGTGAACAAACTGAAGGGGACCTAAAGCTGTCAGGGAGGGAGGAACATTTCATGATGACTGATATCAGTGCAGCAGGACGGTAGCCGTTCCGGCAGGTGGCCACTGCAGACGTCCCACCTTAGAGACTCCCAGAATTTCTGGGGGAGGTGGGATGTCTGCCACTGGGTTCTTGGTGACAGGAATGATGGTGGGTGCTTTGAGGGAGATGGGGGCCATGCACTGTTTCATCCAAAAGAGACAGTGTGGAGCTCCTTTAGGAGAGACGTGGCGGGCTGGTACTGACTGTGCTTGTCTTTTGGTAGTCTGTAGTTCAGGTAAAGCTGCCGTCCTGGAACACCCCTTTTACTTTTGCCCAGTTTTTAAAATTGGATAATATGTAACATATTCTTCACTCCTGTTTCCCATTACATTCGAAGTCTGATTTTTTTACTCCATTGTAACGTATAGGATGACCGGATAATTCATGTCAGGGAGGACACTTTGAGCTACATCAGGTTTTACAAATTACTTTAAAACTGAAAGGCTTCTGTGTTTGGCTAAATAGTTCAGTTCTTCTTGGGCTTTGCCTTTGTTTCCTTGATTATAAGACTAATCCAGATGTTTCACATTAACTTCAGTGACACATATGCTCGATTATAGGAGATTATAACCGAACAGCACACAGCAAGAGCTCAGTGCTTAAGTGAAATCCGGGGCCTTCTGATTGAAATTGTAGTTTACAAATCCTGTCCTAGCTCAAAGTGTCCCCCCGACATGGAATATCTGGTGATCCCACATTATTACTTGAAACCTGCTGTAACCAGTATATTCCAACAGGTTTAATACACACTAATCCTATGAAAGCAGAATGTCAAACTTCTCTAAGCAACAAGAAATAGGATGACTATATTTATGTTGGGGGGGATCCATTCATGTTTCCTAATGGC
Source organism: Petrocephalus schoutedeni (assembly GCA_026780765.1). NCBI lineage: Eukaryota > Metazoa > Chordata > Actinopteri > Osteoglossiformes > Mormyridae > Petrocephalus > Petrocephalus schoutedeni. Next base: position 1,192,878 of record JAODKL010000112.1, read on the forward strand.
AAGCCTGGAGTCTATCCCAGACCGGAATGAAACCCACAGCACTGGAGGTGTGAGACCACAACTCCAGCCACTGAGTCACCACATAATCATATTTTGGGCCACTGGGAAACATGGGCAATATGCAACAGATTGGAGCTGGGTACTGTAATCTCTTGCACAATGAAATTTGCTGTGCATTTCCTTAAAACTCTACATTTAACATTCCACACATACATATACTTCTGCCAACACAAAATAGTGCAAGATAACTTATCAAACCTGCTACACAACCGCTGATATTGCAGTATATGAAACATTTCCAAGATATTGCATTTTTGTTATTGTATATCCCCGTCAAGTAAGAAAAAAAAAAGATTAGCGTACAAAACGAAAAAGCATGATCACCCTTGATTTTCCACTGGGTGCGTAGAATGACCAGAAGAAGCTGATTGTGTGACCTCAGAGATCTAGTGATGGTTTGGGGGAGAAGTAATTCAACAATAAAACAAAAAGTAAAAACTTAAACCTAATTCTGAAAGTCACAGGAAGCCAGTGAAGAGAAGCTAACACTAAAATAATATGATCGCTCTTCTTAGTTCCAGTATGGGGAGGTGCATTTTGAAACAACTGTAGGCGAGATAAGACGAGATATCCCTCAAATGGGATAAGATAAAAGCAATACACTGCTGCAAAAAATGAAAACCAAGCTTGTAGCAAATCATTTTTACGTATGAGAACAAATGACCTACGTTCTGTGATAAGCTATCAATGCCCTTGTGTTGGCCAAATAAATTAACTTCACATTTTTCCTCACATACAGTACGGTATTTTATATGATATCCTTTGTGTTTGCTCACCCCCTAGTGGCCGAAAATATAAGCCCACTTTCAAAATGGGCACTTCTCTGTCTCAACTCTGACCTTCCTGTCTTGTCACGCCACTATCTTACATTATATTTATTTAGTAGATGCATTTTATCTAAAGTTAAACAAAGCACATTTTGAGAGACCAGCGTTGGGCTGTCCTTGGAGAAAATAGGGGTAGTATAATACAATACTACAATACTCAGTACAATGTGCAGTGAATTGCTTGGTTGCCTAGCCCTAGACTGTGAAAATGTAGCTAAGAGACAAGACACAGACAAGACGTACCATACTGGAAACATTAGACATTAAATAAAACTCATAAATGGGTGCGCAAAATTAGCAGTAAGTGGAGGTGAAGAAACACAAACACATAATATATTTATATATGTGTGTGTAGGGTGTGTTGAGCAGGCTATTGAGATCATTAAAATTAAAGTTATGTTTAAAAAGACAAAAAACTAAAAGCCTAAACAAACAAATATTTAACTGAAAAGTCGTTCCAGTGTAGTGACAGTGTATGGCTAAACTGATTTATTTAAATGAAAAGCCGCAACAAACAGTGATGTTTTAAGCCCTGGTTTAAAAGAGCTGAGAGCAGACCTCAGGTCTTCAGGCAGCTGGTTCCGCAGACAGCTGCTTCACCTTGCTTGGTCTTGATTCTGGGAACACAGAGTAAACCTTTCCCAGATAACCTCAGGGGTCTGGATACAGTGCTACAGGCATTGGTGTGGCGAGTCCATGTCCAGGGACCAGGTCTTTGGGTAAGTGAACATACAGGTACCTGAAGCTGCCCACCCTCTCCACCAAAGCCCCATTGATCCTGGTGTGATGGTAATTCCTCTGCTGTTTCCTCCTTTCCTCCCAAAGTCCGAAATCAGCTCCTTTGTTTTGATTACACTAAGGAAGAGGATGTCCACCCCATGCCTCTCAGTTTGTGCTGTGATCTGCCTGTCACGATCCCACAGTGCTATGAGACACACATATTGATATTGTATCAACATCATGTATAGATTATAAAAATATATCCAAGACCTACCGCAAATAGCCGAAACCGCAGATAATAATAAACCATTTGCCGGACCACATATCATATGATTTTCATGTATTTACTTAGCTAATTGATGAATTATACAGAGTGACACATTAGCAATATTAAATACAGTAATAACAGTGCATTATACATTATTATACATTACTGCGCAGCAGGACTGGATTGGACATCTGGCATACCCGGCATTTTCCTGGTGGGCCAATGGATATTTGGACTGGCAAATTTATCGTGGGGGATCCCCCTCCTCTGGTTGGGAAAATTTGCCGCAGGCGACCTCTCTGAAGTCCAGGGCTAAATTTTGATCCCAGTCCAGTACTGTAAGCCCTCTCAAATGAAAGGGATTATGACATTTTAGCCTAATTCCCAAGTAATGAGAGAGCAATGAAAAAATATCATGTATCAAGGGAAGACGGAGCAATAAGAATCATGCTTTTTATGCCCCTCAAAGAACAAAGGAACAATGAAAAAACATACTGTTACACGTTTTACTTTTTTTTTTCAGATCACGGTAAACTGCGGATACCTGAAATTGTGGATACTGAAGATGCAGATACAGGGGGATTACTGTTGTCACAAAGGGACAGTGAACAGAAACAAAGAGACAGTAATAGAACCTAGAATATCACAAGCAGTCACAAGCAATGACATCGCTGTCTCTGTAAGACAACAGGGCAACAAGGGGACTGGTCAACAGCTTGCTGGGTTTCTTTTGGAGCAGCACACAACTTCACACTCTGTCATGAGAGCGAATCCTGCTGAGCTGCAGGTGGGTCGTTAGTCAACTCCTTTTATGGATAGCCATCATCAAGATATCCGGGGCAAGATGCAGAGGAAGCAAGAGCCGATTTCTGCAAAGAATCATAAACGAGTCAATAAGTTTCAACCAAATGATGCGGTGCACAAGAGGACCTGTGTTGCAGGACCTAAGTGGGTTCCTGGTACCATTGTTTGTTCTGGCCCACTGTCATATAGAATGAAGACACCAGATGGAGACATTTATTGCTGCCATGTAGCTCAGCTATGGGGCTGATGGTCTCCTGTCTTTGATTTGCTCATAAGTTCTCCTCAGGATTCAAGGGACATTGGCAACACTGGTCCATTGCCTCGAGGTTGATTCCACTGGTGAGGAGCCCCAAACTGTTTCTCACCTAGTTCTCCAGCCAGCCTCAGAGTGTTCAGCTGCAGGACCCCTGTGCATCCACCATCTGTCCAGCAGCCCTCATACCAATGGGTTCCACCCAAACATCATGAGGACTTTGTGGGGAGAAGGGGTGTGATGAATTATGTAATGTTATGTGGCTGTCTGTCTTAAGGGGGCAGGCTGGTAGGGTTTCACCGAGAAAGTTATCCAGCACGCATTTCATAGGCCTGCTCTCTCTTCTAGCTGTGCCTGTGTTTTAGATGGTCTCCCTTGTTAATAAAATCCATTATGGTGGAACTTGTGTCTACTGAAGAGCTCACTATAGAGACAAAATCTCTCCATTGCAGCAACCTGCAAGAAATACATTTGAGGGAAAATAAAATGCACACACCTCATGAACTTCTAACCCATGAAATCCCACAGCCTACAACTGTGACTTTTTTTTGTAATTTTTTAAGCTCCAAAACAGTGGTTGTTGTCTGTATACCCAAAAGACTTCTTATGAATGAAAGTAGATGTTGTCTTGATGGCATATGAGCGATGTCATGTCACTAGTGTCAATGGTCACATGACCAGAGTCTTTGGTATTAAATTGGTTGTCTTTGGGTTTTTAGCTGAGGAATGTTGAAGGCAAATAGACTGATCATGGAGTGCAGATGCGGGAACCATGACCTGTGAGGTGGCGACATCAGGCAGCAGCCCCAGCAGCTGCTCGTGTCAATGGCGGTCAAGCCTAGGTCGACATTTGACCCGATGCATATGTACATGGGAGTATTTATACATTTCGTAGATTGAGATTCCCTCTGGTCTCTTTTCCTATTAATAACTCCATGTTTTCCTGAACACAATTTGTAAGTCCAGGTCTTTGTAAATCGATTTACCGTTATGCTTATTAAACTAAAGTGAGTGATCATTTATGGAACTCAACTAGGATCCAAATTTATGTGAGAAAACGTAAATCTCCATGGTACAAGCAATCCTTTACTGACAGCAATTTCCTTCTCTACGTGTGCTTCAGCTCATAGACTTCCTGAGTCTTATAAACGTGTAGTATAAGTGCATTTTTATATAGGCGCATTCACCCACATGTTCCGATCTGATGTTAAGTTATGAGAAGTTTGTGTCGCATTATTAATGGGTAATGAAAATCAGGGGACAAGGGAACTTAAGATCATGGATGGCTGTAGGACGGCTCTGCTTCATTCCAGGAAAGAAAGATGAGTTAATGTAAAAGGGAGAATTTGAATAAATTACTCCTTTGAAACTGAAATTGTAGGTCTGGGTTCATTTTCTAACCATTTCTGAGGGTCCCCCCAAAATCTGTGCCTGGTGAGTATTTTTCTCTTCAGGTTTCATTTGTATGTAAACACTGAAATTTTTTATTGGCATCACTTGTTTTGGTCTTTAAATGCACCCTATATACACTCTCTTTCCTTAAATAGGTAATTTGACTGGAAAGTGCAGAGGAATGCATTCAGGACTGCAGTGCTGCAGGTGGTTTGCCAAATCACCACCTTTCTTCAAAATACACAGTAGAAATGCAACAATGCTTCGCTTGCAAAGGATAGCAATTAAAAATTTTTTGCTAAAAGTACTACAGTTAATATAGACAATACGGCTTTGTTCCTGCTTATTTATTTTTCTGCTTCGAGATCACAGCCTGTAGAATCATTAAAAACAGGGTGTAAATATAGACAGAGCCCAGCTCCGGCTACTCGTGTCCAAATCCCACCTTGCCAGAGCCCAGCTCCTCCTCCTTCAACCCTTTTTTTCTTTTTATTAATGTCCCAAAATTTAGTAAAAGATTCAAACATTTAATATAAGGTCAATTTTGCTCTAGAAATCATGTTTTTTCGTCAGCTTTATTCATTCAGCTTTATTCATTCAGCTTTATTCATTCAGCTTTATTCAGCTACATGCATTTTCATTGGTCACTCTCACCAGACATTCATTTCATTCCAATGATGCCTTGATGTCTGCCTTGTGTTTTAGCTTTTTGACCTATTTTGTTTACCGTAATGCCACCAAACTTCACTCACCAGCTAGGCTAGGCGAAATGTAAGACCTGTGTAAAAACTTGTAAGAAGCCATTTATGAGTAACTTGATATTTTAATGCATTTTCAGGGGGGCAGTACGAATAAATGTAAGAATATTACTTGCAGTGATAAGCCACCTTGATGCATTTTTAATTTTCACTTATGTTCCAGTACTGTTTAACCATGTGATATGTAGCATACCCATAACAAATAAAAATAACTTTTTCGATTACATTTTTTAGTTTATTTTGTATTTCTTTAAAGTGGATCCACAGCTTGCCAACAAATGAACATACTGCATCTTTAAGATCATGATCAGAAATACATATGATAAGTAATGTACCTGACTGGGCTCCCCCTCACGTCTGATCCTGATTTAACCCCAGATTAAAGATATTCAGTGTCATAGTACTGAGAGCCGATGTATATAGTGCTGCAAAAATCAGTGTGAGGAAAGGCCAGAAATGCAGAAGCAGTCACATGACCTTGTCACTTAATGTGCGGAGCCCTGGGAGAATGGGGCGAATCAGCACTGTCCTGGAGGTGTGGGCTGAGCCGGTTCTCTCCAAAGCAGGGTGTCAGTGTCATTCTTCTCTTTCAGACTCCCCTCACTGTGCCCCTGGCTCAGGGGCGTTATTTTTGATTCCCTGCTGGAATTTGCAGTTGGCCAGAAGAGAACATCCTGAATCACATGCATTCAAAACAGCGGGGGCTTCAAAGTAGACTCTAACTTTGTACAACTTGTTTTTCCTTCAACACGTAAACATTGTTGTAGAAGTCTCCCATAAAAACACAATTTTTAAATGGCTATTTCTGTATCTTACCTGTAATTGTTTCTTTTGAAGTTGTACAATGTACAATGAAGTTACTGCATAAGGTTGCAGAGGAAATTGTGAGCTGTATGTGATCCAGCCATCAACCCAAACCCTGCTGCATGCCCTAAAGTCACTGTGTGTTGTTCATGGTGAGTTGGAAATGAAATAATCGAACTGCGCAAATTTTGCTTTCATACAGAAAATAAAGGAAGGCAGCCAATGATGATTTAACTATTTAAATGCAGGTGTCCTGTTAGGATCCGACGGAGGGCTGCCAAGTTAGTAGAGAATCTACTGCCTTCCTGTGGGTAACTGCCAGGCCAAAATGGAGCCTGGGAACAGGGGAGTGGCTCTGTGTCAAGCGACAAAAACAGCTGCCTCACCGCAGAGTCATAAACCGTGCCAAGGCTCTGACAGTAGGGAGACTAACGCAAAACTGGAGAGGAGAGAAGGGTGTCCCAAGATCCATGGGGTGTGTGCCGAGTAAATGGTGCTGCCGGGGTGGCCGTGGTGACATGGCTGAAGGAGGGTCACCAAAAATGGGTCATTTGGATGGCAACTGTGAAAAATCAAGGGTAACCAAGGTAAGGTGCTATACAACGGAAGTCCTTGGTCAGAGTGGCGCCAAATATATTCATATTTATGTACACTGATGCATGCATACACACACCACCTGTTGTAGTAGTGCTGTTAGTGATTCACGAAAAAAAAAACATTCAGTTCGATTCTATTTTATAAGCTTATAGATCTTCTTTAAAGGCATAGCAAGGCCTCTTCATGGACTGACACCTGTGAGCTTAAAGCTGAAAATCCTGGGTTTTGGGCTATCTGGTTACCACTGGCACACATAGTATGCTGTCTTCAGTTAGCATCGTAGACGTATTCTGGCATGGGTGCCATGTTACTTTAAAATGGTCTGGCTGGTTGTAATGGAGTAATATGGATTCTAGTAACAAGCAGTCTGCAGTGCCTGGACTGACGAGCCTGGTTAGATTCTGAAAACACTGACGTTTTATAGGATTGGGTCATTAAAGTTTTTGGGCTGGATTTGACCTGCTTCTGCAGTGATTTCCTGTGCTGTTCTGCCACATTGATCTTCAATAATCACTCTGATATCGGTATGGACTGATACTGTTAATAATTTGCTTTTCTTCGAGCAAAAGGAAAATGATATCTGAAGGCTTTAAGATTAGTGTATAAAAATGACCACAAGTGATTGTGAAAACCTGCTTAAAAGACCCCACAATTGTTTTAAATCAACATCTTTCAGTGGCATCCCATACAGTTATGTTCCAGTAAAGAGGAATGCATTTCTAGACTTTAGAGGTCAAGGAATGTCTTACATCAGTCCAGGTCAGGGCAAAAGGTTCATCGTTGTCTGTTCTTCATCTGTCAAAGCCAGCTTGGCAAAACTACTTTGGTAGGATGATGTTACGGCTGTCACGCAGCCCTCCATCTTGACATAGATGTGAGGTGTACGTTGAGGAAAACTCTCAGCCACTGGGTTTATTTGCATCTAAGACTGACTGTTAATCCACAATGCTTCAGGAAAAGCCCATGAACCAGAGAAGTTGTTACAGCATGGGCAAGACTTACAGCATGGGCAATACAAAAGAACACTGCACAGAAAGTCAAGAAATAGGTAGTTCATAAAAAGAAAACCCTTTTCCCCAAAATATGCAATTAATGCTACAATTTTTGAGCTTTGCTTATAGTGTTTCATATCCAATGTGGAGACATAGGTGCCTCTTCAAATGTGTTGAGAAGGTGAAACATCAAAGTTATTGTGAGATATTAATATGGTCACCTTAAATCTGCATTCATTCCTCATGATACTGATTGTCTGGTGAATGAACACCACCCCTCCCCCCTCGCCTGACAATGTCTTGCAAGTATGCCAGTCATCTATAAAGGACGGGATATGAAAAGTGTCACCTTCCTGCAAATCTCATTTCCCAGCCCCCCCCCCCCCCCCAAAAAAAAACATGCCAGGGGGAGGAAAAGGCTGCCAGTGGATATAAATAACGTATTAGGACACACTTCAAATGCCCCACCTGCTCCAGGCCCATCCTGGAAGGAATGTGAAACGTGAGGATGTGCATTTAACTGTGTCCAGGATTCCTGTGTGTGTGTGTGTGTGTGTTTGCTAAAAGGGGACACAGTAGGGGGGGGAGAACATCAGCTGTGTGGGGAGGAAATGGATAAGCTGGAAGTGGAACAGAAATGTGCATGTCTGCTCTCCACTCTTAAAACACTTAATTATCTTACAACAATTATCTCATTTTGCTTTAAAAATGCCCAGTACTCAATGGCCTTATTGATTCAGCAAAGTGTTTTATGGGATCATCACCTCCATTAGGCTTGCGAGCCCCCCTGAGACCTACCTGCAGTTTAGCTTACATCACTATATCCTGATCAGCTGAGGTACATGCATTCCCTTGCAAAAGTATTGACACTATGTAAACCCTTTGAAATATTTCTCAATTACAAAGGGTACTGACATCTTTATCTATGCAAAGTGATACACTCAAAGGGGAAATACTTAAAGCCAACATGTCTTTTTTGTCTGCAGAGTGAAAACAAAGACTAAAACGTGATGTACCACTTGTACATCAATTCAGACTCCACACTATGGTAGCTTAAAGGAGGGCAAAATGTGTTTAAGTTTATACTTAATTGTTGATTTCATACGTTTCTAGGCTTAAAGTGAAAACTGAGGGCAGGGAACTATTAAGGAATGTTATCATTGTATTTATATGGATCCATTGTTGTATTCGTCCTTAATACACCAACTTAAGATTCACAAACTAAGGTCAATTTTAACTATGGCCTTTTATTTTATTAGAAAATCGACTTTTGGGTTTATAGGTTATGGCTATAGGAGAAATTAGAAGCATTTTGGGCCTTTCTCACTGCCCCCAACATGACTGCAAAGCTGGTTACAGCCACAAAAGATTAACAAAATATCAAATATTACAAATGAATGTAGCTGCACATAATTCGTATAGACCTATTGGATTGTTCTCCTAATATTTTGAGTAATTGGTAGCCCACCCTAAATGGGATCCATCTCCTTCAGTTGCTCCGAAGGGAACACCATACATCACAAGTGTTAAACAGCTTCCTACTTTGCTGTCAATTACCTGCTACTCATTGGTTATGTCATTGCTTTCCACTGGGATAACACATAGTGATTGAGTGCAAAGCAAACTAGGTGACACAGGCTTGATCTCAGTAGGATAGAGCTGTAGGATGCAATGAAGACCCGCATAATTTGATTTACGATGACTTTCCTGCTCCTCATTGTAGTCTCACACACTCTTAATAAATTTGTCGTTCAATAGCAATCCACGTATCAAATCACATTTCACCAGCCTATAGGACGTTCTGACTCTTGTTATTAAATGCCATGGCCTGAAACACTCCCTGAAAATTAATGGATGCTGCATGTTTTTTTTTTTTTCCTTCTGCCTAGTCATGGGTGGCTCAGTGGGCTAAATGTCTATGCTTGTGATCTGAAGGTCACTGGTTCAAGCCTGTACTTGGCAGGATAGTAATACATCCATAGGCCCCTAACTTCCAGCTCCATGGATGCTGAAAGAGACTAACTCTTCATATTAACCCCCAAACTGCATAATAGCCTCCATTATATATGTTCTTGTTACATGCTAAAGGGGAAATCAAGTAATACATGTAACCAAAAATTCAAGAGCCAAATGTGTATTTGTTTGTCATTTGATTTACCCACCCACTATTATACAACTACATCATCAAGACATGTAGAAAAATCATAGAACATAAACCCCTCTGTCTCAGGACTCAAGCCCCTCTGCATCTCTCTTTAACCTTTTAGAATTTGCCCCCTGGTGGTAGAGACGTCGACGTCTCTGTTTTCACTAACAAAGAAAAATAGCATTT
>JAODKL010000112.1:1202784-1216275 GCA_026780765.1 Petrocephalus schoutedeni
TAAAAACAATATAACCATGGTGGCCATATTTAGAAAGCTCGAGTGACCGGAAGTCAAATATAATTGTTAATAAAATAAGAAGCAAGCACTTCAAACTATTTCTTTGACCACCAAAAAATCATAAACTGTCACAGCATCAAACAAAAAGCCAAGTGGTTTTTGAGACACATGCTCCGATTCCACATTAGCATAGCATTGTTTACGAATGGAGACGTTCTCCGTAGTCATATTTCATTGCAATTAACTTTATGCAAACACATTAACATTCCTGTGATAACTGTACCTAACAATAGAGGAGCGTCTAAGCTTTTCATAATGGTATGGGGTGTGATGATTGGGCATTGTTTTCCGCGCGTGGGACATAAATGTGCTAATTTTTTACTGATATGATTAAAATTGCTATCAATAGAATATCTCATATATAAACTGTTTTAATAATGCTGTATGGGATTTCATTGCTATATGCTAGAAATAAATACCAGATTATCTTTCAATGGAGGTCCCTGCGTGTGAATCTATACACAGTACAGTCCTCTGTCGTTCACTGAGCTAGCCTGACAGGCACCCTGGTTTGGGGGGGCCTTCCTAAAAGGCAGGCGTCAGTAATAGGAGACGCTGACTCGGGGCCATGGCATCTACAGTGAGAACTGTGTTGTGGGTAAGGGTATTGGGAGAGAAGACTATTACTGTTCATTTCTCATTGAGTTCCCCATGGCAGTATTCGAAGGTCATGGCTTCCTATTCAGAGGTTCAATGTATTTTTCGTTTGGTGGGGGATATGGGGAATTTAAGGGTTAAATTCTAACCTGGAAGGAAATGTTATCAGACGTTCCAGACATTGTGTTCTTCTGTGCAGCACAGAAAAGTGGTGCTGAAGACAGTCTTGATATTCTTTTTTGCATACTATTTTAGATACAGCATGTTGTAAAAGGACAAGCAAAGCATAAGCTAAGGCAGGACTTCAGACCACAGAAAGGAAGAACAAGTCTATAATTATTGTGTTCTCTTAAATCTCTGGACAGAGACGTGGCAGCAAACATCACATGGTTCATCATAAACCAAACTTTTTGGGGCTTTATGAGGGATTTGAAAAACATTTGGTTAACATAAGGGAGATAGGGATTCCTATTTGTTGAGATGGACTGTTCAGATGAATAATTCAGTCAGCATCTATCAGGACAGGACAGGAATGTCAGTATCAAATAATAGCAGGGCCAAAAGACTGTGTGGTTCATCTGAGCTATAAGTATTAAAGCACGTTTTTCTGAAAACAGTGCAATTGTTATTTTTTGTGTGTGTTTTAGTGCTGTAATTTGTGTGGTCCTTTTTCTATTTCTACTCCCCCACCCAATAGGAGAACAATACCATGCATCTGCCCCATTAATACAGGCATCCAGGTTTCAAATACCGCCTGTCTTGGCTACTGGGGACGGGACAAGAGGAAAAAAAGAAAATAGTGCAATTGCTTCCTGCAGTAGAGTTGCGTTAGTTGTCGTTGACTTGATTTATGTGACCCCACATCCGGTGGTGCAGGAGGTAAGTATTGTGTTCATGGCCCATCAGCCTCCATTAGGGCCGTCATGACCCTAGTACCCCTAAAAAGCCAAAGAAAATGGGAAAACACAGAAGATGCAGAAAAATGGTTGCGATTGACATTTCCGTTGAACTTGCTAGTGGGTTTTATCATGCATTCCCAGAGAGAGAGAATGGTGAGACCGGACAGTGACCATCAAATGTATGGATTCTTCACCCTTTTTTCACCATGCTGTTGGAGAATGGATGCAGTGTTGGGTTTGTTGTGTGTGCTGGGAATTTTGCAGGTGCAAATGGAAGTATGGGTTCAATAACCTGTTTGGGTGACTTACTCAGCCATTTTCTCAGGGTCTTGCTGTATAGGAAAAAGGAAATGTGGAAGGAAAGGCTCAGATACGGCCTTCAGCAGAGGACCATTTTGACGCTGGAGTTACCAGTCAAATACCAGTCAATCAGTGAAAAATTCAGCCTAGTGTGAAGCCAGTGACTTCTTCCAGTCAAGTGCTTTAAAAACACCCTTCTGTAATATCAGTCAATATGCTAGAAGCTGCCCTGTCTCTTTGGTACTACTTAGAATCTAATTAAAAGCAGACGACCGGCATTAGCTAAATGACTGCTACGTTCACATTGGCTTCATGTGCATATCCACAGAAGCCGTCTTGAACTATTAATAGAATATACAACATAAAAGTTACTTCTCTGCTCCTCCAAAACCTGGGGATCACAGCAAGCCAGCAATTTAATCCCAGGAGCACAGATGTTTTTGTTCTTAAACAGATGTGCACAAGCTCCAGGGAAATTAAATGCTAAAGGCACTTTCCCCGTTGCCTGAAATTTGATCAAACACGTTTTGGCCACAGGTGCAGCTCCTTCGCTAGTAGGCTGCATGCTCCAAGCTCCACGCATTTCCTTATTAGTCTGTGAAATCATCATGGCAATTCCACAGTCATGCTTAGTGCAACTGTTTCTTATTTGTCTCCATTACCTCTCTTCTGGAAAATTGTCTTCAGCCTGATGTCTGGGGTTTAGAATCCCCATTTGAGATCCAGGCACAAGTAAATGTGTGATTCCATCTAGGATGTCTGGTGCCTCACAACGCATGATTCCTTTAGTCTCACTATGATCCTACTGAACCTTACTAAAGAAATGGATATAAAAATATAAATAATATTATACTGTATATTAATTTATATAAGATATAAAAATTAATGTGGCAGGACATTAGTGAGGGAAAATACAGCCTTGAAAATGTCAGTGAAAGGAGCTTCCTGGAACTGGACTGTCCCCAATAACATGACCCTGCAGTAAGCAACAAATTAACCATGGGATTGAAAGTAAATGGTGATTGAGGGTGGCCTGGTGGTTCAGTGGGAAGCACAGCTTCCTGCCAGGGTTAAACTTTATTTTATTTGGAATTGGGGATAGGAGTATGGTTAGGGTTAGGGTTTGAATTAGGTTTAGAGTTAATATTAGGGTTAGGATTGGGGTTGGGGTTAGGTTTAGGGTTGACATTAGAATTAGAGCTAGATATTGGTTTAGCATTAAGGTTCTGACTAGGGTCAGGTTTGGGATTATGTTTCCATGAGACAGGACTGAAGGTACATTTTGATATGGAGTGTGATTACCACTTGGAGAGCCCAGCGTTAGATTGCTGTCTGAAAGAATAATGGCTGGTTTATCCGAATGTAAGTATAGGGTTAGTGCTGAATTTTCATTCCGTTTCCACTAGCCACTTCCGGTGAATGTATCTCTTCCTGTATTTTCTTTCTTTCTTTTCATATTTTCTTATCCATTTTTTCCCGGATAAAGAAAAAGACATGAAAGAGGTGAATTAGCCACAGAATCAGATTTCAACAAGATCAACACATAGATTGCTGAATCCAGCTCGCTCTATTCAGTCATGTGTGGTGTTGTTTTTGTTATTGTTATTTTTGTGGTTGGCATTGTATTAAGTATTAGTATTATATACCCGTGTATCACTTTTGGTTTAAAGAAAGTATTTTTTGAAAAATAATTGGAGAAATACTTTATTCTGCCTTAGGAAACAGCTCCTTGTGTCCCAGCTATCTGCCCTGACCAGGTACGATTATTAATTTAATGTATAATCTACCTCTGCAAATTATGCTATGAATGTCACCACTTAAATACTTCAGTCTCTTCCACATATTCTCACACAACATTGTTATTCTGTGCTGTTTAAACTACTCTCAATACTACATTTGTAACAATTTTATTCATTGTTGCCATGCCAAAACTGTAAGACATTATAATCGATTGAAATTGTGGGTGTCAGATATACTGCATCAGTCAAGGTTTGATGGTGATGGGGATGTGGACTGATAGTAACTATTCTGAAATGTGATATTATACAATCATTATGATTAATAATATTATCTCTATCATTCACTAATGCAGACATTTCAATGTTAAGGAAGGTTTATTGAAAAATTATTGTAATGATTAAAAGGATTAATTTACCTTCTGAAACTTCTTAATATTGTTGTTGCGGTCATTTAAGGTTGTGATTTTGTGACCTTTTTTCAACCTTGTTTAGGATGAGTGATTTGAAGGTGGATAGATAGATTTGTTTGAGCTATCCCTCTCTCTCCCTCTCTATCTATCTATCTCTCTGTTGCTTAAGGATTTGTATAAGGCTGTGTCCTACACCGAAGAGAGAAGTCTGCATGCCCGGTACAATCGATCTTCTTACACATGCTACCTACTGTTTCACACGCTTAGTATTTGATCGTTTTTTCATTGTAACCTCATTGTCATTATCTATAACACTTTTCTCTCCTCATCAGCGTCCTTGCAGTTTACTGATTTTCTGCCATGTCTTTTGTGTCCTCCTCTGGCGCCACAGCCACAGTGTGCTTCGGGTGATGGACAGAGTGATGGAGAGTTGCTATAACTTCGATCTGACCTACATCACAGAGAAGATCATCTCTGTCTTCTTCCCACCTGTAATGGAGGAGCAACAATACCAGGACAACCTCAAGGAAGTATCAGCCATGCTCAAGTCAAAGCACCAGGACAACTTTCTGGTCTGTCTGGAAGAGATGTATTAGCCCCCCCACCGGCCTCTTTTCTATACCATTAATGTTGCCTTAACTATCTTAATATTAACCGCCTACTGTTCACAGTGCATTAATAGCATGGTCATTTCCTGTGGCTAAAGTTTTATGTAGTCATATAAAACATTTGTCATGATGAGAAAAACATATGTTCATGTCCAGTGCTGGGAGATGTATAGTAATTTGTGATAATTCCTGTCTTTGACGTGTAGTCTTCATTTGTATTGCCCCTTGGCTGCTTAGTGGTAATGGATTCGCCATGTTCTTAGGGTCCTGACAGGCTTTTACTTTTTCTTTAACCCAGATCTTTAATCTGTCTGAAAGGCGTCATGATATCACACACCTCAATCCAAAGGTACTGAATCAATAGAAAAGGATGATCTGTTGTCTGTCATAATCTACTCGTTTGTCCCGTTTTATAGTTATATGTGTTTTTATATGTTTACCATTACTAAGCAATTATGTTCTGTTGTGTGTCTCGTGAAACTGGTATCGCCTGAAATTATATATCTATATACATATATATATATATATATAATATATATACATAATATATATTTCTTGACTCTCCATTACATGCGCCTGTCCTAATTGTCTGGGTTCTGCCGCCAGGTCAGTGACTTTGCTTGGCCTGACCAGCATGCCCCACAGCTCGACAAAATCGCCGCTATCTGCAAAGCCATGGAGGACTGGCTGACATTCGACCCTCAGCATGTGGTTGTCTTGTACTGCAAGGTTGGGAATCTCAACCTCAATTTTTAGTAATCTAGTTTCCGTAGCTGATCCCTACAATGTATGCATGTCATCCATTAAATAAGAGACATGCTGATGGAAATAATTTAGACAAACAAAAGGGCAGCTTGTCATGAATAATGATAAATAATGAGGTGGGGACACTCGACGCTCAGAGATTAGGACGTCTAGTTAATTCCTTATTTTTTTCAATTTTTTTCTTCTCAGGGGGACAAAGGCAAAACAGGGGTCATTGTTGCAGCCTACATGCAGTACAGCATCTCAGCTAGGTAACCTGCAACAACATTGTATTTCTTTGGACATTTCTTGGTCACTAACCCCCAGCGGTGTGTGGATTGTTGGCTGAGTGCGATGTCTGGCCTGCATCTCTGTGCACAGGGCTGACCAGCTCCTCAGCACCATAGCCATGAAGAAGTTCTGTGAGGATAAATTGTCATCATTTCTCCACCCTTCTCAAAACAGGTAAAAAATCAACCTCCTGTTTCCCAAAGGATCCTTCCGTTACATCTCCTCTCCTTCTTGTGTCTCTCTCTTTGATAATAAAGCATTAATTTATAATTTCACATCGTATGGAAGATTAGAGACTATCATTCCCATTAGGTATGTCTACTACTTTGGTGGACTGCTCTCTGGGACCATCAAGTTAAATAGCAGCCCTCTCTTTCTTCACCAAGTCCTCATTCCCAATCTGACCAACTTTCAGGCAGGCAGAGGTGGGAGCATGTCCTTTGTTATTATATCAATTATAAAATATGCAATTCAACTATGTTTCTGTTTTTACAAATCTTCTCCGACAGACAAAGAGCTCTGTATTTTGTAATACTCAAAAATGTTTAAGTGGATTTTCGGTCTTTGATCACTCAGGGTATTTCCCTTTCCTGAAGATCTATGAGTCCATGAAGTTGGTCTATACCTCAGGAGTCTAGTGAGTATGGTAGGAGTAATATGTATATTTGGATAGCCATAAATGTGTTGGTATTTTTAATGCCCTGAGTGCATCTTGTATACCTGTGTGGCCCATTCAGTAATACACAGAGCTCCACTGCCCAGAATCTGTGTGTGACTGTTGAACCTGCCCTTCAGCTAAAGGGAGACATCATGGTAAGTGAAGCTGAACTGTCTGTGGCAAGTGGACTTTTTGCCTTTCTCCAACACAGGAATTACAGCTCCTTCCACTGTCTCCACCCGCAGGTCAAGTGCTATCACTGGCGTTCTCGGGAAGGACGGACGGACACGATTTTTCGACTGCAGTTCCACACCGGCACCATCCACGGCGCTCAGCTCTGGTTCGGCAAAGATGAGCTGGATGAAGCCTGTGCTGGTACTTTGGAAGGGATGGGCAGGAGGGAGACTATAGGGACAGACAGGAGGGAGGAATAAGACAAAAGAATGACAATAAAGGGTATTGATTGTGACAAGAAAAGTACTTTAGAATGGAAAAATGGGAACATAGTTGGAGTAGGTGCAAGTTACTTGATTTGCTGGAGCTGAATTCCCCAGTTTCTGTTGTTTTATGATGGAAATTCATAACTTTGTCCATTTTATAGACAATGAGTTTCCCGCAGATGCTAAAGTGCAGTTTGTCTTCTCTTCTGGACCCGAGAAATTCAATGGTATTCTTCATTTTTTGCAATGGTTCTCATGTCTACTTCTGGTATTGTTTTGAATGGTTCATTTCCATGCCTTCTCTCAATTGTACTAAAGTTGAACTTTCATTCTGCATGTACCAATCTTAGAACTGGATTACTGGAAGAATGACCCTATAGTCACAGTTGAATATTCTACTGGCCCTCTGGTTCGCTGGGACTCCTACAAGAACTTCAATCTCCGACATCAGGACAGCAAGGAAGGTAGCTTTAACAATCTATCATTTCTAAGGAAGTTATTTCTTGTTTCTTCTGTGTTATTATGCACCCAAACATAAAGTATATAGGGTTGACAAGGTCAGTATCAATAAGTCTGAACATGTTTAAAACATACCTTCACCCTCTGTTTCTCAGATATTTCACACACTCGTGGGCCCATTGATGGCAGCCTATACGCCCAAGTGAAGAAGCGTCGTGGGCCCGGCTTTAGTACCGTGTTTTCCATTAACGGGAGCCCTGTAGGGCAAGGAAAGCAGAGGCCTGGCCAACATTTGCAGAAAGTGCTAAGCCCTACTGAACACCTCCAAGATCCTCCATGGCCTCCAGTTTGGATGGGCAGGAAGGAGCAGGGGTCCCTGGTGGGTAGCCCAGTGGGCAAAATTGAAAATGGAAGAAAGGAGAAAGAGGATAAGGAGACAGACATCCTAGATAACACCAAGACTGCTCCACAAGAGTGTGCAGAAGCTGTAAGAGTTAGCTGTTGGTCCCAGAGCTGCAAAAAACCTTTATGCAAGGCCCCGGTGTGCCTGCCAAAAGTGTGTTGTCTGGATCGATGTGATAGCAGTGTCTTTCGTCCTCTCCCACCAATTTCACCTTACTCCCGTCCCAAAGCCTCGCAGAGTCCGCCTGCCCCTTACCAGCACCGTAATGGGCACTCTCAACTGTCTGTCCCTTGGCACCCACATCGCTGTTACTCGGAATGCTCCCTTCCTCACTTGTATCCTCATGGATCTTGTGATGCCCCTGTATCCCCACATGCTCACACCCTCCCTGCAGCCAGCAGACTGCTCTATGGAGTGGAGGAATGCATGCCATGCCATCATCCTTCCCATGGGCACCAGCTTTACTACCAATTCCCCAACCGTTACCTTCAACCATTTCTGACTGGTGGACCAGTGCCCGCCAGGTGCTGCAGCCAGTGGGACAAATCTGCCCAAGATTTTAGCTCCATTCCCAACAAACAGCTCAACCAAAGCGACGTAGTGCATTGGCGTGGAGAAGCAGAAATACATCAGGGGGATGTACAGAGGGAAGAGTCACATTTGGAGCAAGGAGATACAAATATATATTGGAACAGGGAAGCAGAACTATACCAAGGAACATGTCAGAGACAGAATGAGGAAGCCACACTACCCTGTGAGGAAGAAAAAGATGTAGAGATACAGATGGAAAGGGAGGAAACATTTTGGCATCATACAGCAACCGCATCCCTGCTTCTTTGTCACCCTCTTTACCCAGAATCCTCCTGCTCCCAGTCAAATAGTAGGTCCCACTCCTACCTGGACAGCAGCAGCAGTGGTTACGAAACTCCCCAGAAACCCTGCCCTAGCTCCCCATACCAGCCTTCCTCATCTGAAAGCCAAGGTTATACCTCAGGCTATCAGTCAGACTCCACCTCCCCTCTGCCCACATATTCTGAAAACTCCATTAGCTCCATTCAATACACAGGCCTCCTTAATCCCCTCTCTCCACATTGGGCACTCCCCAAAACCCATTCGTCACCTTTACCTTCTCCTGACAGGCCTGGTAAGTTCTTCCTGTGGGTATTGACTCTCAACTTGACTCCAAAGCCAAACAATGCATTCCGCTTCACTCTACCAACTTTCCTCTTGCAGAGCAGCTCCCAGGTGATGCTGGATACAGTCCGGGTCACCTCATCCTCAGTGATGCACAAGTTACTCACTCTGCAACTCTACTGGTCTCTAGACCACACATACCAGATACTACCAGCTGTCCACATGCTCAGAGGTAGCTATTCCGTGTTGTTATTGTCAGTTCTTTTAATCTTCTTTTTTAGCTTTTGATCTATTTATTGTTCACTTATACTTGTATAAAATAAATGTATAAATGTCCTGTATATATGTGATCCCTCAAGAAAAGAAAGCATAAATATAAAGAAGCAAATAACTTCTGAGGCAGCTCATTGAGTATTTCTGATTTCTGTAGCCTCCAAGGTCGTGGTTTTGATTTTAGGACTATCGGTGAGTGTATGGATTTACTATGGATGGATGTATTTCCTCTGGGTATTCTGGACTCCTTTCTGGTCCAAAAATATTCAGTTTAGTTATGTTGTGCTTGCAGTGCTTTCAGCTTTTGTTTATATGTATGTGGCCTATGACAGGCTAGCATCTAATCCACAGTGTCCCTTCCCCTGGGCATCCTGGAGTTGGCTTTAGGCTCGCTAAACCCATTCATTCTACATGTGGTTAGGAAAAATGGATGAAAAGAATTAACTGTTTCTTCTCTGTCTTTCTCAGCCCTAGCACAGGAGACAGAGAGCTCATTATATCTGAAGATAACTTCATTCCAGGCTTGGCTTCCTACCAAAGCAAGGAGTGTAAAGGCCCAGAATTCCAGACCACGTGCATTCAGCTCAATGAAATTCAGAATCAGATCCAAGATCTAGTCAACTGTGCTGCAGAAATCCAAGAATCACACACTTCACAACCAACATTAATAGATCCTAATGTATCATCGAGCCACCATGATGCTTGCACAGTCATTGCACATGCAAAGTCCATTGTGGTGGAAGAAAGTCTTCAGGGACCCTCAGCAGAAGCTAAAGTAACCACCTCTCAGCAAACAGATATCCAGTGTGGCCCCAGCTCTATCCTCTGCCCAGAAACCACCTGCACAGGCCTGGGATCAAGAAACACCACGAATGACACAGCCCAGGAGACAGACAGATGCATGAGATGGTCTTCAGGCTTCAATGCTATTCAAAGACCTTCCCCAGCTTCCCTTCAAACTTCACCACAGCATGCCCCCTCCTTCAAACACCTTACATCAATCTGTGGACCTGAAAATTCAGGTAATCTACAACCCAGTCCTGAGACAGATGGTGAGGACACCTATAACATACCCCGATCAGTGGATGGCTGCTCTACGCCATCTTTTCCTATGGCAACTAAGTATTACCCACTGAGCATCCCAATGGTTCCCTACACCGGGTACACTGCTGTCACCATCCCCTCAAGACAGCCTCAGCTTCCTGAAGACCATGGTGCATATTCCGCAGAGTCACGACATGAAAGAGTTCCCACTGTGAGGACAACCTTGGCACTCCCAAGCAGTCAGCCCCCAGTTTGCCCCAACCTTCATCACACATTGCTCTCTACTGATGAAGAAAAACTGCCACCTTCCACAAAATCAGATGAAGGGTCCCTTACCTTGAGTGAGGTGACACAGAAGCGGGTCAGTGCCAAGTTTGTCCAGGACAGCTCACAATTTTGGTACAAGCCTGACATCTCAAGGGACCAAGGTAAAATAATCACTAAAGCCCTGATTTGACAATCACTAACCTTTTCTCTATGCAATCTGCAGTACTGGATACATCTTGTTTGATGTTTATCTACTCATTAACATTTATATTTTCCCATGACATACTGTGGCCTGAATAAGTCATTGATGAGTATAACGATCCATCTGGCTACCACTAGGTGTCTCACAAACCCATTTTCCATAGCAATCGCAGTGTTGAAGGGAAAGGAGCCTGGGGCTTTCCTGATCCGTGACAGTAATTCCTTCCAAGGAGCTTATGGCTTGGCATTGAAGGTCGCTACACCTCCTCCAAATGCCAGCAGTCCCAGTGGCAGAGGTAACTGAACATACTGAAATTCAGAACCAGACTTCTTTAAACTAGTGCATTACATTGACAAGAATCGTTGTTTTGTTGAGTTTGGCATTTAATGTTTTTTTCAACACATGTTACATTCCTTCAGCTTTCTTTTGGGAACTCTCCTTCTGGTGTCCATCCATCCAATGGCGTAGGAGAAATTTTGATATTGGAGGGGACACAACTTAATAATTTAAGTATCAAGATCTATTTGTTGGGGAGAATTAATTAATCCAAAATAAATATTACCCCCCACCACCCCCGTTCCTACACCCTTCCATCTTCCAACCACTGCAGGGTCACTAAGAGGGGAGGCGTGAATCGCACCCTAGGCATCATAGGGCACAAGGCCTTGGTACACTCTGGATGAGAAGATATTCCATTGCAGGGCCCACACACATGTGCAACCTGCCAGTTCACTTAAGTGCATGACTTTAGTCTGTAGGAAGTAACACCAAAACAACATACATAGTAAATGTGCGTGTATGGTGTACCAGTGCCAACTTATCCATCCTTATGGCTCCAAGGTGACCCTCAGGAGCAGCTTGTGAGACACTTCCTCATTGAGAAGAGCTCTTGGGGTGTGAAGATCAGGGGCTGTCCAAATGAGCCCCATTTTGGTAAGCATGGAGAATATAGGATTCTATCAAAACAAGTTACATGTCTGAGCAGCAGCAGACAGGCTGCTGACTGATACCTTTCAGCAATGAGATCCCTTTGATGCTTTGTAAGCCCTCTATGGGCCATGGCATTGGATGTAGGATGCAACTGAGTAAATGTCAGGAAAATCCTACAAGGACAGCTGAACTTTATTTGTGGCTAACCAGAGTCAATTTAATTGATACCAATCAATTATATTAGAAGTAAAAAGTTATGCTGCAGAAGCAGAATTTTGCAGAACACGAAAAAGTCAACATGTAATGCATCAATTTTGTTTTGGGAATGCAAACAACAAGGTCAGCTAGTCAGCTGAACTAGCAGTGCTCACTTTACTTTTCTACGGGTACATATGGCAGGCACTCTACATGCAAAACTGAATGGCGGTGCTGGATTTCTCAGCAGCTCCATCGGCACTGGCCTGAGCTTTTTGTCTTTCCTAGGGAGCCTCTCCTCGCTGGTGTACCAGCACTCCATCATGCCCATCTCCCTCCCATGTTTACTCCGCATCCCTGAGTCTGGTGAGTAGGAGACCCACAGAGAACCAATGCAAGATGCTGCCAGGCTAAACGTTTGAGTGCAGGGCATCCAGGCCTTCTAAATGTATTATGATGTTTTAATTATAATTTATCCATCTTATCTTGGTCAGTGTCACAGGGGGGGGGCTGAAATCTAGTAATAATAATACTAGAAATAATACTAATGATAGTAATAATTGTGTGTATGAGGGTGTACCCACTAATGGGCTAGCATTCTGTCTCGAGTCCTGGGTCCCTGGGATAGGCTCCAGATTCATTGTAACCCAGTGCTAGTTAAGCAGTTGTGGAAGATGGATGGATAAAGCTGCCATAAACATCAGGGACAATGGTGTGCAGCTTAATGGGAATTGTATATTGCTAATGGTTTTAACTTTCTTTCTTTTTTTTTTAAATCCCAGACATAGTTACTGACATCCAGGGCTTGCATACTGCAGACATCGTCTGCACAGCAGCAGATCTGCTCAAGCTGGGCGCCGGTGAGGGGCCTTATCTGCTGGCGATGTCCTTGTACTGAAACTCCGAAAGGCGGCATAAAAGACAAAAAAACAATTTAATGCCTGCTTTGAAAAGACAAGCAGTCTACATGTGAATGTTTTAGGAAAGTCTGTGAATTTATGAGTTCACTGCATGAAAAGTAGTTGTGTGGTGGAAGATGTGAATCCATGCCCTGCAAGGGTACCATCACAGATGGGCACACAATTCTATAATTCTGTGTTTATGAAAAGTTCACAGGTGTGACAGCAGCGTTTATGCATATCTGTCTCCCTGCAGCCTGCAGTGTGCTGTACCTAGATTCAGTAGAGACAGAATCGCTGACAGGACCCCAGGCAGTCTCCAAAGCTGCCAGCTCCATCTTCTCTCAAGACCCTCGTACTTCGGCTATTAAGGTGCATTTTAAAGTGTCTGCTCAGGGAATCACACTCACCGACCAGGAGCGCAGGTGAACACCACTCACAACTAGTCACACAGGGATCGTTGTTGTAGAGTGCCCGGACATTAATAACCTATTAAATTTGCATCATCTTATGTTTGTGCAAAAAAAAAAATGAAAATAGACCAAGGGAAATTATGATGAAGTGAAATTCCAGAACAAATATTTGTTCTTTTCTGCTGGAGGTTGTTTTTCAGGAGACACTACCATGTCAACAGCGTAACCTTCAGCAGCGTTGACCCACAGGACAGGAGGTAGGCCTGCTTGGCTGCATTTCCATGTGATTATTTCCAAAATCCACTTCGACTGCCTTGCTAGAGATCCTAGGATCCTGGAAAGTTCTTAAAAAAAATATCGATCATAAAAATGACCTTCTGAGATCCTTAATGGTATTGCTAAGATGTTTAGATGTCTACTTTTTAGGATCTTACAGGTTCAATGCCAAGATACAGTACAGGCCAAAAGTTTGGACACACCTTCTCATTCAATGTGTTTTCTTTATTTTCATGACCATTGGTAGATT
>JAODKL010000112.1:1216375-1235958 GCA_026780765.1 Petrocephalus schoutedeni
ACGTGTCGGGGACGGTCGCTTGCTTAACTTTGGATGTTGTGCTGGTGCTGCGGCTATTTTCATTTCGCAGGGAGCCGGACTTCTCCCACTCCGCTGCGTGCTTCTGCTTTAAGTGCTGGGATAAATTTTAAACTGACTGCAACGAGGACTTGTTTGGTCTGTGTCCGATGGCGCAAAACCGAACCAATTCCATATTACAGATGTAGCAGCACCTTTCTTGGGCACAAGCTCCAGCTTCTCCCTTGTTGTTGCCATGTTCTTTGTGAATCTGCTACAGTGTGTGAAGAATTTACACGGTGCGTCGCATTAGTTCCGCTGTTGGCGCTCGCGTGTAAAATAAGTAATAAAATCGATTTTCCTAAAAACACATTGTCCTGAACTGTAAATTCGAATTAATCGATTAAATCGATTTATCGCCAAGTTCTAATTCTGAATAATTTGCAAATAATAAACCAAGAGCGTTACCAGTCACCCATGTGGTTCTGTACTCCATTATGGTCACTACTAAATGGCTTAAGGACCATTCAGTGAGAGTCACAAGAGGAGGGGAATACCAGCAGCTGGCTGATTGCTTCCAGTTCCAGTGCAGGATTTAGTGGCAGTCCAAGGTACTGAACTGCAGAACGTTGGCCAAATACACCAACATTCAGAAGTTTCGGGTCACTTACAAATTACCCATGGAATAACCTTCATTTCTCAGAAGAAGAAAAGACTGATGAGTTTCAGAAGGAAGTTCTTTGTTTCTGGCTATTTTAAGTATTCAGTCCAATCCACAATTGTTGATGCTT
The DNA here is from genome assembly GCA_026780765.1 of Petrocephalus schoutedeni. Classification (NCBI taxonomy): domain Eukaryota; kingdom Metazoa; phylum Chordata; class Actinopteri; order Osteoglossiformes; family Mormyridae; genus Petrocephalus; species Petrocephalus schoutedeni. The sequence goes on from JAODKL010000112.1 coordinate 1,217,164, forward strand.
CAGACACTCAACTAATACAAAGAAGGCCAGTTGTATTGCTTCAGCACAACAGTTTTCAGGTGTGTTAACCTCATTTTCAAAAGGAAATTCTAATGATTAAATTTGCCATATAAAATGATAAATGGATTAGCAGACACAAAATGCCATCAGAACATAGAACTCATGGTTGTCCATTCATGTCATCATCTGATGGTCTGTACACTAGTTTAGATATTACATTAAAATATGCCAATTCCAGCTACAATAGACATTTACAACATTGACAATGTGTTTCTGATTAACCTGGAGTTATTTTAAATGGACAAAAACTTGTTTTCTTTTGGAAAAAAGGAAATTTCTAAGTGACCCCAAACTTTTGAACAGTAGTTTAAGTTGACACAAGCAGGTTCAAATTTAGGGATAGAAAGGGTAACTGTCCATACCTGTGAATTCTTTGTTTGTAAGTAGTGACTGTCTATAAATAGTCCATTTCAATTGATCCAGGGTTGCCCTGCCTTTACTGCATACTGAGCGATGGGGAAAGAAAAAGAACTGAGAACCTTCGAGAAAAGGATGTTGAATAGTATAAATGAGGAAAATGGTTTAAAAGTATCCATAGATTTGAAACTGCTCATCAGTGTTATTTCAGCTCTTATAAACAAGTAGAAAATTAAGAGTTGTGTTGATACCGAGCCATGGTCAGGTAGACCAAAGATTTCAGCCACAACTGCTAGGAAAATTTGTCAGGATGCAAAGAAACACCCTTAATCCACATCAGCTGAAATACAGACTTCTCTGCAAAAAACGTGGTGTTGCTGTTTCAAGATGCACAATAAGTAGGTAGTTGAACAAAAATGGTCTGCATGGTCGAGTTGCAAGGAAAAACCCATTAGTGTGCCAATGCCACAAAATAGCCTGCTTGCAATATACCAAACAGCATCTAGACAAGCCTCAAAACTGGGAACAAAGTCATTTGGAATGATGAGGCCAAAACTGAACTTTATAGTCACAACCATAACTGCTCTGCTTGGAGAGGACTCAACAAGGCCTATGATGAAAAGTGCACCATCCCTACTGTGATGCATGGAGGTGGATCTCTGCTGTTTTGGGGGTGTGTGAGCTACATCAGCTCATGCAATTTAGTCGAAAGTGATGGAAAGATGAATGCAGCATGTTATCAGAAAATATTGGAGGACAATTTGTATTCATCAGCCTGGAAGCTGCAGCATGACAATGGTCTAAGCATAGGGCCAAGTCGACCCTTGAGTGGTTACAGAATAAAAAGTGAAGGTACTGCAGTGATGCACATCACAGTCTCCTGAACTTAGTATTACTGAGCCAATTTGAGAAGATCTCAAACATGCAGATCATGCAAGAATTTATGGGACTTGGAGGCTTTTTGCCAAGAAGAATGGGCAGCTTAAGCACCTGAGAAAATCCATTCACAACTATCGTGAATGACTGCAAGCCATCATTGATGCTAAAGGAGGTAATGAAGAGTACTAAGGGTATGCAAACTATTGAATATGGATCATATAATTATTTTCTTTATTGTTATGTTTGTTTAATGATTGTGCTATTCTGTCATACCTTGTAGTTTAATTTGAATCCCATCAAATATAAATGAAATGTGTTTTGCCTGATCACTCACGTTTTCTTTGAAGAATGGTATAAATCTTACAAATTCTGCCAGGAAATGTAAACTTATGAGCACATCTGTAAGCTGTCATCTTACCAGGAGTCTCAGGAGGCACTAGGTGCAAACAATGGCCCCAGAATGGCCAAGGTGTATTGCAGAAGAAATTAATTTCCATCTGTCTGAATATATAAATATGTGTGTATTAATACAGGGCTCTGAATGTATGAGCTGGTATTGTTACCCTCCGGATACATTACTGACTCCTAGCTATATTTTACACTCATAACCCAGTCTTCCCCCTTGCTACTTCCCCATGTCTCTCGAAGGATGTTATAGTATTATTCTGTATATATTTCCGGCAAAGCCAACATTAAACAGTTAGCTACAGGCACTAATTATGTGACAACACAAACACAGAGTGATGCATACAAATGATGTTATTGGAAATGCACGCATAAATTCATTATGCAGACATATACAGCTCTGTTTCTCATTAATGACGGGCTTCTTCCTTGCTTTATGGGACTTCAGGCTGTTAGCCTGCTATGAAATGTCCTAGCTGTGCACATCTCACCACTTAATGTTTCCTATTCCTTTTGAAGGTTTCTTGATTTCATCCTATTCACGTGAAAGTGTTGGATAGGTTGACCGTCATCCCTGGCATTAGAAAGTCATTTCCACCTTTTACCTGGCTAGTTTCTGGTCATTTCCAGTGTCTCCTTCTTCAGTTTGTTCCTGTGTACTTAGGCACTTTGAACTTGAAAGCTACCTGCCGCTCAGTAGCCTTCTGCCAGCAGAATCAGGATTTAAAAATGCAGATTTTTTTAGCGTGGTCTCTTAATTTTTTCCAGAGCTGTAGCTGTTGCATCTCTGTACAGCAGTAAACAGTATTTTCTTGTATGTTATTAAAGCAAGAAGGATTTTCAGAAAACTTACGGATGCCAATGCATTTCTTTACCAGCTGTTTGCCTGTCTTTAATTTTAAAGTCAAATTCAGTCCTGCTGCAGAGCTGTGGAAAGAGCGATCACATGGTGTCACAGAACAGCAGCACCATCAAAGCAAACAGTCAAAGCCACAATCACAGTAAATACAAATTGGAAAGTACTCGTTGTTAACAGTAGCTGTTAAGCTATGTTTATAGCATGTTTGCTTGGCATTTCAGTTAGACATGCGCATTCATGTTAGTAGTAGTAAAAAAATTGTCGTTAGAGTAAAATATTTGTAAAATAATTTCTCATCTCTGATACACATAAAGGTCAATGATCAAGACTGCTATGTGCCATCAATATTTTTCCCAGTGAATGGTAAGAATCATGAATTCATGATTGTGTATTTTGGTTTTAAAATCTCTTTCTGTGCTTCATGTTAATGTACTTGTATGACCAGTTCCTCTGGCCCAGTTTAACAGGGGTGGTAAATGTACTCTTAAATAGTAATGGCTTTGACAATATTAATCTGTGATGGCACGGCGGCTCAGTGGGTAGGCCTGTCGTCTAACACTTCCAAGGCTGGGAGCTCCACTTAGCATCTTTTCCCACTGTTATGTGGGTTTACTCTGAAAACTGCAGCGTCCTCCTGCACTCCAAAGGCATGCAGTAAGGTTGACAGCTGTCCCTCGTGCATGTGTCCAGCAATGGTCAGGCATTCTGCTCCTTCGTATCCTATGCTGCGTTTCATAGGCTCTAGCTCCTCAGTGGCCATCTAATGATAAATACAGGGAAGATTGATGGAAGGATTTACAGCAGTGGCTGAAAATATTGGCACCTGTGCAGTTTTTCACAAAAATGCTGACTTCAAAAATTCTCAGCCTTATCATATATATTTCCATTATTTTCATTTGTAACTGTATTTGTAGGCAAAATCTTTATAAAGAATAACTACAAGCAAGTCATCCTAGCTATGGATGAGCTAAAGGAAGCACCTCTCACACTTCTTTTGATCCAGGTCATATGGATTAGATGGGAGGCTTATTCCAACTTTTCAGATCTCTCTCCAGAGGTGTTCTATGGGCTTTAGATCAGGACCCATTGCTGGTCACTTCAAAATCATCCAGCGCTTGGTTTGAAACAATTTATGTTTGAGTGTTTTGGAGAGCTCCAATCTGGCTTCCTTATGTTTCTGTGTCAACAGTGGGGTACTCCTCGATCTTCTATAATAAAGCCCCCATCCATTCAGATGGCAACGCAAACTATTGTACCTTGTGTCTGATCGAGGTTCATTCTCCACCATTTGGGCTATACTTTTTGCTGATCTGGATGATCCAGGGAGGTTGGCTACAGTGCCATGGACCTTAGACTAGCACACAATAGACACAATAGGCCTCTGAAGATACACTAGAAGTGGTGCAATTGCCCGTAATTTATTTTCTTAACTCACCAGACAATTCTCTACTTTTACATCTTTTCTCCATGCTTGTTGTGTTACACACAGACACACAAAGCACTGATCAGATCAGCTTCTCAAACTGTTTAAATGTTAGGTTTTTAAATTTCTGACACCTGTAATTTGTAATTAGTGAGTCGTGGGTGTGTATGAATGGTTTACTGGACTAGCCTCCTGTCCAGGATGCTCCCTTGCTTGGTGTGACCCGGATTAGGCTTTACCCTGTACTGGTTAGATGGCCTGATTGATGGAATAGTTTAGTTGTCATGTAATTACCAAAATATATATTGAAAAGAGTTGAGTAATAAAGATGCAAAACATATTAAATGTAAGTGTGGTTCCATTGTGTATGGAGTCCTGCAGCGAGTAGATACCCAATTGTCCATTATTTGAGTTACCATTGCTAGAAGAAGAGATATCAGTGATGAGAGGGGTATATGTTGGAACATGTCTGGCATGAGTTTCACTTATGAAAATGGTGAGCGGAGTAGGTGAGGTGTTGCTAGAATGGACATCAGAGAAGAAGAGCTTATCAGCTAGGAGCAACTGTGTACAAAAACACATACTCTGCAAGTATGATGTTCATTCCAGATACTACACAAAACAGTCGGGCACCTATGACTCACTTGACTGCAATTGCTAGTCAAAGACGTGAGTAGGCAGTTTAATCTCATGTATTGCGTACTTCAGAGAGAGATACTACGGTTGGGTTACAAGGCATAAATACCTTCTCATGCCTAAAATACACATTTCTAAGTGAAGCGATTCAAGGAAGACAGTCTACTGAGTAATTGAAAAGAGTCATACGGTTTGGTGAGTCCCCTTTCACCCTGTTCTCTACAAGCACATGAGTGTTGTGTGTGGTGCACATAAAGAAGCCTACAGGGTCTTTTAATCAATTTCATCGAACAGCATAAATACATCACCCTTCTGTCAGTGCTCACTTATGCTCACTTATTGCTACTACAGTGCAATACTTACATATCATAGCCAAATAATCAAAGCTATTCACAGCCATAGTATATTTACAGGGGCTGTGGGTATAAAAAGAAAATGTTTTTTATGATGGTGTAAAAGTACTATTTACTTCTGTTAAAGTGTGTTAGCTTAGCCACTTCTCCAAGTCATCTCAGTATTTGCAGGAACCATTCAATATACCCATATATTTGCAAATCAGGTTTGGCAACTCAATACCTAATCAAGTTATATAACTAATTAATTAAGTGATTCTGCAGTGAAATGTAATGAATACGTGGAATGGCTGGAGGTACAGAGAAGTTTTGGGAACCAAAGCAGTTTTCTTCTAATCATGTGGCAAGTTATCGCTAAAATTCTGCAGAACAGAATATATTCTTGTTACTTTTTATTGTTTTGCTGTTCAAAGGCATATCTTGTTTTTATTGTGTTTTTATCTGTGCAAATATACACTTACAGTGCTACCCAGATAATAAATAGCTTGAAACACTTTCTTTGACTTGGACAGTACTCTGTGTATGTGCCTGTGTCTATTTCTGGCCTACAGAGACGTGTGCGCATGTGTAAGTACATACATACACACACACAGACACAAACACATATATATGAAATGACCATCCCACATAAAGCCACTATGAGTACATTGTTTATGGAGTGCTTCACTGGAAGCCTATGGAAGATTCTTGTATGCTTTGTCTAAATGGATAATAGACGAAAGTTTATTGGTCAATACAGAGTAGATGAAAGCTTATTGGTCAATTTGCAGAATCAACTTGTCAATATCTTGACAAGACAGGATAAACTACCATTACCATCAATGCTCCTGACTGACAAGTTTCACATGCAGCTGGAGGCGTTGGCTTGTAGCATTTATTCATTCTGTCACATGCAGGTGCACAGAAGTTGCATCCGAAAGTGACAGTTTTTTGTATCATATGTCATCTTTTGCCACTGGCATTTATAAAAAATGTAAATAAAGTCAATATCATTGCATTTTAGAGTTTGATCATTTGTTTAATTTTCAGTGAAAGTTCAGTGATTTTTAGTAGACTAGTATTACACTTAGTTTGCTGACTAAGCTCTTTGTAAGCTCAAAATGGTCAAATCTCTTGCGAAGGAGTCATGCTCATATGGCAGGATAAGAGATTTTTCTTACAAAAAATGATAGCAGAATTTACATACAAGTAGCTGAATCGCTAAATATTGAAAGATGAGACCATTTTTGGTTATGCTGCTAACACTCTGCTTCTCCCATTTTGAAACATCACCATCCACAACTGCCCTAGACCCATTGGAGATTTAAAGGCCTTAATGGTTAAATTACTCTGTCAATCCTGGGTTTTGAACATGCAACCTTCCCCTCACAGGGTCCAAACCCACTGAGCCACACACTGCTCCCATAGATGGACCTAGCACAATGCCATCCCCGCTAACTTTTTCTTACTAGGAATGTTTTCTGTCATGTTACAAGTAAAGTATGGAAGTGTTCAAAGTGTTCAGTTTTCTGATGTTCTCAGAACATTATCTGACTACTACTACTGCTACACCTAAGACTAATAAAAATAGAGACTGTTGCTTTACACATCAAAGATCATGTGTTCAGTATACTCTGTATTAGTCAGGTCAGGTAATACCAGTAATACCCCAGCATTCTCCAAAGACACATATAGCACTTTTATAAAATAGTATTTTATTATAAACATTTTTTCAACATTAATTGCATTATAAGGATGTTTATCATGCTGTTGAAGTTATCATGCTGTTCAATATCATGCAGACATTGACAGAACCTTTGTTAAAATGTGAACCATGGAAATAATGTTCCATTAATGTAGAAAAAACATTTTCTGCCAGCTTTGAGAAGACCACGTAGCGTTGGCTAAAAATTCTAGGAATGTTTCTTTTGTGAGCTGGGATTGTACTTATTTCCACCTTATTTCATCATCATCATTTTGCCATGTGTTCACTCGATTAAGGATTGGATAACATGAATTAGTCGAGCCCTGATTTATGTATTTAGTTGGTTACAAATTGCCCAAATATTCAGCTGTACTTCTACCTATCATGCATCTATTGCCAGGTTACATTCCATTAATAATCTAAAGTATTTTGAAAATAATTTATAATGATATAACAATAGGAAACTGCAACATGTTTAATTATCTTTTAATCTCTGTTATTATCGTATCTATTGCTCCTATATGGCTTTTCCCTTGCCCCCCACCCATGGCACATCATTAGCTAATTAGCACGAATGCCGGGCTTCCCGTGACCCCATGCCATCCGCGCACACCTGGCGCCTCTTCCCTCTCCCTGCCTTATTTGACGCTCACATCTCCCGTTTTTCTCTCTCCGGCTCTTGATCTTTCGTTCATTCTGTTTATTTGCTCATGTCAGATTGAGATTTTCAACGGCAGCGACATCGACATAAAGCAGACTTGGCAGCTGGCGCTGAAATGCATTTTGCAGGGAACCTCTTGCCAAGTTTCAGCACCAGTCCCGTGCATCTGTGAAACTAGGAGAGAACTGTGCATTTTTCATTTTTACTTCTGCTATGTCTTATCTTATAACATTACAAAAAATATTACTTTGCTACACAAGTACCTTAAAAAGACAATTGACATGTAAGTGTATGTAAGTGTAGTATACAAGATTTAAATAATCAGGGGCGTCGAAAAGGAAGTGATAACCTGACAGATTCAGGGGGCCCAGCACTCTTATACGGACCCCAAAATCCTACATGGGGGCCTGGGCAGAAATCTACTGGGATATTTTGCCAGGTGGCCCTGAACTTCTCATTATGCTCCCAGAAATAATGAAATGCTTAATCGAATATGTCATATTATTGCAAGTATTAATATATTATAACAACTGTAAAACAATAACAATAATATATTCTCTTTTTTATTGCCAGAAACACAGTCTTAAGTTTCCACATAACATGATTGCATTATTTATTTTCAATAGTTTTAAATAGAGTATGAATGTATGGGTCAGGTTTAATTATGGTGACTGCTAGCAATGCCTTTTCTCCAGGATGTCTATAGTTTGTCTGAGTAGTATATGTGTGCATCAGTCCAGGCATTTCTATTGCTTTCAGATGTGTTCACTTTGTTACCTGCCAACGAAATAAATCATGTTGCATGTAGCACTTGTGTCTGTGGAGTGCCTGACAACAAAATTAAATTAAGCATGCACAAAAACAATTCAGTAATTGAATAATTGTTACATTATCTTCTACAGATGAGTAAGCCAACGGTGGCTATGCAGGCACCTCCCGAGTTGCTCGATTGTGGAATTTGCATTTTTCTGTATGCTATGTAGGTTTCCTCCAGGTCCTATGGTTTCCTCTGCTGTCCACATACATGTGGCTGGATGAATTAGTGCTGCTAAATCGTCCGTAGCGCCTGTCCCCTGCCTCATGCTTTCTGCTTCCTGGGATAGCTTCCAGGCAGCTTATGGGAAATGGATGGATAGATATACATTATGGCCGGGGCCGTGGAAGACGGCTGTGTTCTGCTTCAGCGGGGTTCAGGTTTATGTTTTCCCCAAGGAAGACGGTCAGCTTCCAGCATTTGACTGCGCTTTAACATCAAAGTCGAACTTGTCGTCACTGCTTGTTAAACAGCTTGGGCCGGGGGTTGGCATTTCAGGCACTCGAGAGCTGCAGTGCTCAAGCTGGCACACGATCTACAGCCAAAACAGAGGAGGACTGGGTCCCAGATGCAAAGGCCTGCAGAACCACCCAGATGGCACCCGTGCTCTTGTACCATGCACCAGGTAACTGGCCCTACCCTTTGTCTTTTCTGTACCAGGCAAGGAATGTTGCAGATCCATGTTAAGAAACATGGGTCTAGAGCCCCCATATGCGACCCTCCCATACACACACGGTGTCCATAGGGCTCTCTATCTCCCACATACCCTACACATACTCCCACACATCTTTTTAGACTGTCTGGTCTTTCTGTATAGTACATCAGGGCCTCCAAGGGTCTACATGCTTGTTTTCACTACAGGTGAACTGTGATTTTCATCTCACTATTACTGAAATAGCAGGTTATGTATTTTAGGGTTTGCCTGGAGCTCAGTGAGTGCAGTCAGTTGTTGGTTTTATGTTTGCTTAGCTGGCTCTTTTACACAAATCAGCTTACATAGATTGTAATTTTACTACTTTGTCAATTTATACAGTCGGGACAATTCTGGCTAAGCCCTCTGATCCCTCTCTAGGATTAAAAGCTGTTGGATTTTAATGTCACATTCCCTCACCACTAAAAACAGAGCATACTATGTTAGACCTCACAAATAGGTGACACACTCAAGGCCTAGCAGCAAGACATTCAATCAAATTTCAGTTACTCAAGCCATAGTCAGTGAAGGTTTTCCTCTTTACACTATGCATTTACAGTAAAATACATTTTAAGTTTGTTACGTATAAGCATACCTACTGTTCCTTATATAAAAATTATACAGAATTATAAAAGTATTAAACAGATGACAAATCACCCATTTAAGAAAATTATGCTAAATCATTAACACATCAAAATAGCTATGAAAATTGCAGTTGAATTAATCAAAAGCTATTAAAGGTATTTTTCGGAAAGTTCACTCCAGTTCTGCTGGCAAAGTGCCCACAGATGATCAGCGCTGACTGGCTTGTGCAGCCTGGACATTTCCATCCATCTTATTCCAAAACATCTTTGTGGGGTCAAGGTAATTTGACTGTGCGGGCCATGCCATCACCCTGACCTTTCCTTCATTTTATTTTTGCTTGGAATGGTTCCGATATGGCATTGACACTGACCGCAGTGTTTTTAAAACTTTTGACAAAAAATTACTTTTTTTTTGGCAGTGTACATAGGTTCCAAATGCCTAAAAACATGCAAAACTCTCCATCAGCCCCAGCCTCCAGCTGAGGGGTAAGGGTTCCTTTACCTCCCTTGATTCGCGCTGTCACCTACCCCGTTATGGTCATCCTCGCGGCTGCATGGATGAATGGATGAATCTTCCTGGGACTTCATAAGTATATTGTTTAGTTCAGGTGCTTCTGAAAGGATGTTTACTGAACACAACAGTGTCAGCATTTTCATGCAAGTGCCAGGTATTTTATAATTATTGAGTAATAATTGAGTAATGTTATCATTTTAATTAATTAGATACTGTAAGTATACATTCAATAATTTCACTCAAATGTTTTTTACTTATTAGTTATGCAAAATAATACTGCAGGATTTATTACAGGAATTTCTTTAAGGTCTAACAGATTTGTTCAGGTGTCCGTCTACATCGTCTGTGAAAAAAACCAAATCAGATTAAAAATGAAAAGATAATCTTAGTACATCATCCTCGTATGAATAAGAAACTTGCATCCTCTCATTAAAAGAAGAGCAAGGTGAATGGGTGTGTTTCTCTCACTGGCTGGGGTGGGCCAGCAGCGGCTGTGCGCTGCAGCATTTAATGAGCGGTACATCGCCACCTAGCCTTGGAGCGCCTCTCCTCCAGCTGAGCCACTGGCTTATGGCAGAGCCACTTTAATCTCAGCCAGTGAGATCATGAGCCTGCAAGCAGGTGATGATGCTGGTGTTACCATCTCCCCCGTCCCCTGAATCTGTGCATGGCTGATAAAGCAGCAAGGCGTGTGTGGTGGGACACATGTCACGGCCAGGCGGGGTTATCTGGGGGCCCATTTTGGAGGCATCGCTGCAGGGGTAGGAGTCAGATGTTGGCTGGATGGCAAGGTCCCCATGCTCGGAATAATGGGAGGAATCCCGGTATGCTGGAGCAGGAACTCTTTGCTCATGTCAATTTGTACCTACTGTAACAAAGAGATATTTTTGTAAATATCTAAACATAATGCTATGAGAGTTTCCTGTCTTGCCTTGGGTTCTGAAGAAATGTTTACACTGGAGGCCCAAATTTGATGTGGCAGACTTTGTATGAAAATACTCTGTACTATAAAGAGGTCTTCCATACTCGCTTGTCCTATGCAAAGCCATGGGGATCTTCAGCCTACAGTATGCCAGAAGGTACAGGCACAAGGTAGGGAATGACCCACCTTTGCACCCTTTTGGAGTATAGGGGAGAAATCAGAGGAAACTCCACAAAAACAACATGCAAACTCCACACATGCAAAGCCGGGAGCAGAGACTCAAATGACACGATCTGGTGTGATCTTTGAATTTCCTGATGATGCAATGATGTAAAGTGTCTGGTTTTCTCTCTCTGATGCTGCAGGTATAATCCTGGGGTCAGATTTGGGGACGCATTCCTGACCTAAGGCCCAGTGCTCATCATGCTAATCATATTAATTTACATCTACAGTTCCATTTACACTCTCAGGAGAGGTGCTCACCAGGTTTCAAATCTTGCACATACTATAAAAGAAACTTCAGACTCATAATTGAATTTAAATACGATATGTAGTCCTGCACTGATCTTTGTGCCACCACCTCCTACCACTAGATGGCAGTGGAATGCGTGCAGTTGAGCACACTTCATCTGTTGTGAATATATTGAGAACTGGCTCACTCATCAGTATATCCAGTAACTGCACTGCATCAACCTATTTCATTACATATGACATTTGGAAAAAAATGTGTAATAAATGTGCAATAAATTGCATAATAAATATTTAATTGATGCTGCTAATTTAGTAAGTACAGGAAACTGACTTACATAAGACTCTTTTTGTTCCAAGATCTGTCATTTGTCCATATAAAGACCTTGATTCATTCTTTTTACATTCATTTATTTTTGCTGTATGACATGATGGCTGCAGACCCTGTACCTTGTGCATTACAATACAGTTATGAGTGTGAGTTCTCCATGTTCCCTCTAGCTACAGATGCCAGGGTGTGCTTCACCATAAGCCTGGAATTACACTGTATTACTATAGATGGATACTGTAGAGGGAATTAAAACACTCAGTCTCGATAGTCTGTGTGGAATTTGAGAAGACCTATTGTTCTTCTAATGAACCAAACTTCAAAGACATTATATGTGATTAGAGTCAGCTGCATGTTCTTCAGAGTTTCAGCGAGGCCATGGTGGTTACTGTCTCAGTAAGTCTTACTCTAGTTTCTGCTTATACACATATATAGACAACTTCTCATGCACAATTAAACTTTCAGATTTTATCCATATCACTTTTTTAGCTGGACACGGCACATGGCAATATACAACACATATCACAAAAAAATTTAATCAGGGTCTAGTCAATGTGTCATTATGAATTGTTAGAAATCCCTAAATTCTGTTTGTATTTTCCTTTTTACAATTTTTTTTGACATTTTACACATACTCATGGCAGATAACAGTAGTGTCCTGATTAATTCCATAGAGTTCAGGGGAAAAAAAACAGATTTGTCCTTGGGACTGGTTACTCTGTATAATACAGCATTGCATTTTATCTAAGGGCAACTTACATGATATAAACCTCTTTTACTCTCTGTCATCTGGTTAGTCTTTATTGGTCATTCCTTCCATCTTTTTACTGGTGGTTAATCTGTATAAGCCTCCTTTCTCTTATCTTTAGCCTATATAAACCTTCCAGAGCTGGGTAATCTTATTTTTTGAAGAAAACCTTCTGTTTCTCAGCCACTTATATCAGGGCTCCCCAAGTTCGGTCCTGGAGGGCCGATCTGCAAAACAGTTTGCAGATTTCTCTGCTCAAACACACCTACTAAACCCAGCAATTAGCTGGTGAGCTGCAAAAAGTGTGTTTTTGCAGGGAAATCTGCACACTCTGGTGCAGACTGGCCCGTCTGGATCAGAATAGGGGAACCCTGGTGTATATAAACCCTTTTCTCTTTTATCCGAGTGTGGGTTAACAGGCATAAACCTTCCCTCTCTTATCCTTAAACAATTTAAACCTTATTTATGGGCTGGCTGGTCTATGTAAATGTAGCACATGTCCAGAGTTAAGGGTTTTAATTCTGTGGCTAACAGAGTAAGCCACAGAAGAGTAAGCCCAGAGATTATTATTATTCAGCAATGCCCTGAACCCCAAAAACCGCTCCAGGGGTCCTGGAGGTTGGCTGATCCTACCCTCTGGCCTCAAGCTGTCCTCCTTTCTGGGTTGCTTTATACAAAAGTAATATAAATGTGAGCCTGTTCTTCTGTCTACGGTCTAGCTGGTCCCCAACGGCAGGATGATCAGTAGAACTATTGTGTACTGGGTGGGATTTTGGTTTTAGGGACATACAGTACAGGCCAAAAGTTTGGACACACCTTCTCATTCAATGTGTTTTCTTTATTTTCATGACCATTGGTAGATTCTCACTGAAGGCATCAAAACTATGAATGAACACATGCGGAGTTATGTACTTAACAAAAAAAGGTGAAATAACTGAAAACGTTTTATATTCTAGTTTCTAGTTTAAGTACTGTACATAACTCCACATGTGTTCATTCATAGTTTTGATGCCTTCAGTGAGAATCTACCACTGTGAATAAATTATTGCCAGGCAGTGGTCATGAAAATAAAGAAAACACATTGAATGAGAAGGTGTGTCCAAACTTTTGGCCTGTACTGTATCTACCAGCTGAGAGATTTAATTTCTTGAGGGCATGCTGAGGTGTGGTTGCAGTATGTTAGATAAAGTATAAGCATACTATAAGTATTAGTTAGCATGCAATAAAACAGGGCAACTGTGCTTCTTTAGCTATCCGCGTTGCCCTCAGACTTTCCCTCTGAGTTTCCAAATCCTCTCTTTTAGGTGGACTAGTGCTGACCGACCAAATGCTAAGTAAGTGTTCTGTGTGTGTGATGTCCTGCATGATGGTATATATGGGGTGATTGTGCAAGTCACTTATTAACGAAGATTCATGTTTGGGATGTATATTTGCCCTTAACTCTCTGGGACCCCAAATTAATAATTAATTTTCTCATTTTACTGATAAGTGGGTTGGAAAATGGATGGATGGATGGGCAAAGGCCAAATCCTCCTTAGCCAAACATCTCTGAATTACTGCTTTTAATGCAGTACATTTTTATAACACATGCCACCCATCCATGCTTCTGCCTGCCATGTATTCCTGACTCAGTGGTACAACATATGGTCTTTAGTCTAAAGACCATGAAGTCTGGCATCAGCAGAAGTTCCTTCATTCTTCTCACACTGTCTCTGTCCCTGCGCCTCTCTGTTCTCTGTCAGCCGTGTTCTGTCTTATGTAACTCCAGTCCTGTCTTCCATCTAGGATGTTTGGGTTTGTTGCCAAGAAGCCAGGTGGAGCGTCAGCAAACGTGTGCCACCTGTTTGCGGAGCTGGAGGCCGAGCAGCCTGCCACTGCCATTGTCGACTTCATCAACAAAGTGCTCCTGGGGCTGCAGCGTAGATAACAGCCCTCACGGAGAACGGCGCGGAGAGCTAGGGAGCCGGAAGGAGTGGCCATTGTCCCCCAGGACGCCGCTTATACACTATATGGATCTGCTTGATGGAAAATGCCAGAATCTGATGCCTGTCTCCATAAACACAGCTGCAGAGTTCCCATAGAGATCTTTCAACAAACCCAAGTGGACCGTGAAAAATGATTACATTGATGTTTTGAGTGGGATATATATGAAAGCATAATGAGTGCATAAAAAAATAAGCAATAACAAATAAGATGCCATAGTAAATATAGCATAGTGTGTTTGCCTGGGTTTAATAACATGCAAGTTGTTTTGTGGATGGTTTGAATATGCTGATGACTGTGAAGATGAAATGACGATGTAGGTGGAAGAAAATTAATTATGGAATTGTGGGTGATTTCACACAGCTTGAGCTGACCAAAAGTGGTGCTTTGAATGTAGCAAGTTGTAGTGAAACATGTGTTGTTGTTGTGCTTGAATTCTGACAGGAGACTCAATACCTGATTGCTACTCTCTTTTCTCTATGCAGATCATGGAGAGTTTACAGTAAGGACTGTAATGTGAATAGTAGAAAAGAAACTGTGAATAAATTATTGCCAGGCAGTGGTTTTCAAACATTTTCATCTGTTTTGCTGCCAGTGTGGCCTGTATTTTACAATGCAAACTGGGAGACATGGGGCAGGCATGGCTTACGGGAGCCTGTTGTGTTTATTTGTGTCTAAATTGTTGGCACTTCCTTAAATTTAGCCAGATGCTGGTTCGCCTTGGCCACCTATGAAGAACCCCACGTCTAGGAAAAGGGGACCGGTGTACTACAGGTGTTATGATTCCTCTTAATTAGCTGCAGATTTACGGGCCTCATGCAATGGACTAGACCTTCATGGAGATTTCACAATGCAGGATAAACAAAATTGTTTGGAGTTTGCATGTTCTCCCCATGTTATGTTGGTGTCTTCTGGGTACTTCTGTTTCCTACAGAAGTCCAAAGACATACATTCAGACTAACTGGTATATCTAAAATGCCCATAGTGTGGCCTGATATCCCTTCCAGGGTGTACCACTGCCTTGAACTCAGTGCAGCCTGGGATAGGCTGTATCCCTAAATAAATTAGTAGCTAGAGAGATGGATGGAAATATCCTGCATATAGCTAAGCTCTTACAACTCTTTAAGATTTTTGATTTGGCCAACTGTACTAAAAGCAGCACAATTAAAAGAAAAACCTAAAAGTAATATTTAGAAAATTAAATTATTGATTTTCTAATAATCTAATTATTGTTATTCCAATCCGGAAAATTTAGTCAAAGCAGACCAGTTCACCTTTATTTAATGAATTTAATGATGTTTAATGAAAGAGCAGCTGAGCAGCTATAATTTCCACCATTGTTACATTTTTATTTTTGTTTGTTTTTTATAGACTTGAGGTGTTTCATATCTTGGTTGTCTCCTGTCATAGATTTTAAGACATTTTAATATATTGAACATTTTTATATGTACCAATGTTTTGTAATATATAACGATAAGTGAAGAATGATATAATGTGCTTTTTAAAAATTATCAATAACTGAAAATAAATGTAAAACTATTTGAATTACTGAAGTGACTGTGTTTTTTATAGTATATTTTGTTACTAATTAATGAAAATTATTCATAAAAATGACGAATGCAACAAAATGTCAAGTACTGATGGAATACCCGGATGTGCTCTCGTTCATTGGGTTCATCGAGCCCTCGCCCCTCCTGACGTCATACTGCACGATCGACAATAAATCAATATTTTGTATTGCCAGTCTGGGTAAAAATGTGAGTGTTTATTTGGTTGTTTACTTGAGTGATTCTGATAAATCCAGCTGTGCAAAATTAATTTTAGAAGTTCCGGGAATTTATTTTACAAGGAGGAAAAAAAAGGATGAGGTCCCACCGAGATTTGAACTCGGATCGCTGGATTCAAAGTCCAGAGTGCTAACCATTACACCATGGGACCCAACACAACCACAGGTTTGAAAACTTATCTGTTATACTTAGCTGAACTGCCACATGGATTATGTAGAAAACAAAAATTATATCTGCTTAGAACGGAGAGCTTTCGGCATTCATTGTCGTTTCTGTGATTCACTTCCTACAAAGGGAGTGTATATTGGCTGTACATGTGCTCGATAGAAGAATTTTTTTGCCATTAAACTTCAAAAAAGCCAATAACTCGTATGATACCAATTAGTGTCATATAAACAGTATGATACTTCCTGTCCAGCTGTCGATTTCGAGTCATTAACAGCACAATAAACAATATGATGGCATGACGGCGACACGCTTATTTTACCGTGCTGCTCGCTGGAAATGGAGGTCTGCCATTATGGTGCTGATCGAGCCAAGGCGGCCGAAGAAAACCGTACCGTGCACCACCGGGACGGCCATTCGCAGGAGGACGCGTCCTCGCTTGCAATATTACTTTGTTCCTTCAACAGAGCACACTGCACGACAATTGGATGTTTCCAGGGGACTTTAATGCCCTCCTTAGTGCAATTAACCAATAAAACTATGATTCTTATGTTTCTAGCACTGAGACAGAACGCGGCAGTGAAGCACGGAAGATCTTGATTTCCTCCGGCCCCCAAAATATGAACTGTTTCGTTCCTTCATACTTCCTCCATATTAAACTACAGAAATCCTCCACAAAATTAAATATGTAGGCAGTAAACTACTGTTCACGTAGAAATTACAACTGCAGATACCACCAAGGACACGTACTGACAACTGTGAATAATAAGCCATAAATACATTTATGTTATATTCGATGCCACAAAATAAACAGTCTTGGTTCAAACTAAGCTGAATTTATTAAAACTTGGCAACGACAAACAGGCAGGGCACGCTATATACACCTCGTCTCTCTGGTGGTTTTCATACCGCTTCATAAACATCGACGTAGACTCTAAACGCTGTACTCACTATTGCCACCTAGCTTATAAAGTTCATTCGTTCAGGGTATTATAAAGTTCATCCATTTTCCCAAGGCTCATCCTGAACGGCGTCGTGGAGGATATATATATTATTTTTTATTATTATTATTTTTTTCCAACCACTTATCCAGAACAGGGTTATGGATAGAGTGGAATTATAACCCAGAAATAAAATGGTAGGCGAACACGCTGGATGGAATTCCGAGGCATTCTGAGGACACGCTGGAGGGTTTGACGAGGGGAACCCCCCCGAAAAAGGGGGAAATATTAACCGAGTTGTTTCCCTCCATATTTACCTGCTGCTTGAATAGTATGCTAGAAACACCATTTCACATAACTTAATTTGTATAGTACCCTTACCAGATTTTTCCCTTAGATTCATGTTTCGGGTATTGTGGCAGTACAGTACATAAAGATGACGGTGTATACCTTTCATGCCCTTAAGATACAATTCCTCCACAATGAAATTCTCTGAGCCCATTCAGGAATATAGGCTTTGTTATTATAATAACTACAGCCATTAGTTTGGCATAATGTGGGAGTGATATCTGTTTTAATTAGCATTAAAAATGTTTTTTTAATGTTGGAAACATTATCCTAAGGCTTTTCGTCAGAATGTACTATTTCAGTCCTGAAGAAAAGTGCAGGCTTGTTCTCACTGAGGTTAGATATCACAGCTTCCAAGCTCCTTGAATGATGGCATGTTTGTGCATGAACTAAAAATATTCTTCATGAAGACCTGAACTATATTTTATCAATTGAGGTTCACTGTGGTTTCACACATCCAGGATTGGGAATTAGAATCCCACCCCTGCTCGGTAAGTATGCAGCATGCAGTATGTCCTACCCATATTTCACAGGTTTCTTCCAGATGCTCAAATTCCCTCCTGCAGTCCAAGAACATGTGGGTGATTTGATTCTAAATGGCCCATAATGGGTGTGCCCTTTGATGACCTGGCATCCCATACAGGGTGTTTCCTTACTTTGTGTCTGGTGCTGCATGGGATACGCCCCAGGAACCTTTGCAACCCTGTACTATTGTTCATGTACACCAGAGTTCCAAGTAGAAGCGAAATCCCCACAGACTGTGAAGCGCCAGCTGCATGGTCACTTTGGCAGGAATGGGGGGAGAGATACCTTAAAACTGGGCCAGTTGTATGGGTACCAGGAGCTTGCGATGCTGTGATAGGCTGCTCCATCACTGGGTCAGCAATGTGTGCCATGGTGGCAGAGACAGCCCAGTCAAGATTATTCTTGGCAAATGACCCAGCGACAACAGCAAGGTGCTGCTGGGATTCGGACCCAGGGACTCCTGTTTACAAGATAGGCGCTTTAACCAACTAAGCCACAGCACCTCCCGCTGGACAGGTTGCCTCATAATTCAGATCTTGGCCTACCACTCAAAATGGTAGCCCAACATGAGGACAGTTGGAAGAATCTTCAATACCAGGCTCATTATACAATCTTCCTTATAGGAGTCAGGCAAGGGTCCCCCGTTGTTTCACTCCAAAG
>JAODKL010000112.1:1246007-1283909 GCA_026780765.1 Petrocephalus schoutedeni
CCCCCCCCCCCCCACCCCCCCCCCCCCACACACACACACACACACACCCACACACACGCACTCACACCCAGGCCTCGGTGTCACAGTCATCCGCCTGGTATAGCAAGCCCTCTGATAAGCCGTGTCTGCTCTTTGCGGGGTAGAGGAAGCTAGAATGCTACATTGCCGGCTCTGTCCCCTAAAGTTATTTTTTATTTTTTGTATTTGGAGGCAGCGCAGTGTAAATTTGGAGCCAGACACAGTGCTTCACTGTGCTTAGCGGGTCATTTGAGGTCTGCTTGCTGCAGATTTGTTTTATGTCTGTGCTTGTAGTGAATTGGCCAAAGGTATGCAGTAAAACACAGCGTCTGCATTTTCCCTTATTCACCCCCCCACCCCCTCCATTTTCTCTGGAAATCTGGGTGGGAGAAGGCAAGTTTCTGGCAGTTTGAAAAATGATGTGATGCAGTATGTAATGATATGTTTAAACTTTGGTTACGGTTCCCTTTTTTTGTGCTTTTATAAGTATAGGGGTGGTTCTGTCGTTCAGTTTAAAAGTTTTAAACGCGCAGCCCGCAGCCTGTTGCTCACATTCTTTAAAGCTGCGATGGGTTTTTCCTCAGCCCAAGAATGCAGTCGCTGCTAGCGTATACATTTGGTACTTATTTGAACACGCCCTTCGCGTCGGAGCTCATGTGCAGAACAGGAGCGTTGGGGCTTGCACATGGTTTCGGCGTTTCAAGAAGCAGAGTGCCGGGTTATTTGTTTGTGTGAAAGCGATGTGGAAAACAGCTCGTGATTCAAAGCCAGGGGTCCTTTTGTGAAGCTTTCAGAAGCTTGCTGATCCACGTTGGCGAGGCAGCGGGTATAATTGTGCCTTCCAGATGGAAATTAAATGCATCTATCCAGAGCATTGACAGAAGATAGCTTCATTTAGAAACAAAAGCGCACTACAGTGAGGAAGTTCTTAATTACAGTGGAAGTGCATGCATTCTTAGAAAGTGTCTCTTAGAAGGAGATGTGATAAAGTGCTTTCTGAGTGCAAGCAACGGTATTTTATCTGGATATTACCTAATGTTTTATTCTCAGATCGAACTGTTTCAGAAGGTTTTCCTGAGGGTTTGTAAATGATGAAAAAGGAAGACTTTTCCGTAATATCGTCAATGTAAATCCGATGGCTTTCCTTGAATCTTCATGTTCATTTCCTGCAGAAAACATCCAGAATGAGAAGTACATTTTAAGTATTATTATTAAAAACGATGTCTTGCTTTTACATCCGTGTCTGGAACCTTTTTTTGTACACTTGTAGACTGTCTGTAAATGGATATCATCTCCAGTGCTTAGTTGTTCGATTCATTTTGACATTTATTTGTGCAGGATCTACACAGCCTATCTCGTAGTGGGAGGAGCTCTTGGTTTGCAGTCACGTGTGTTTTGGGGGCGTGACCCCGCTAGCTTCAACACCTTCCGCTTGTTCTTCGCTCTTCAGGCGTGTCTGGTGGGCAGCTGGCTGTGGCGGTGGGAATGGGGCGTTGACTATCGATAACGAGGGTCACAGACCTGGAACCCAGCCACTGATGCTGAAAGGGCATTTTGAAGGTGGCAGTTGCTAAGCTGATTGAGGCTGGAAGTATGGAAGAGTGCACTTTCCTGCACGCTGGCTTGGCTCACCTTGATGCTGTGCTTCTATGTAGTGCAACTGGTTTTCTGCATAGTAAAGATTTTTAAATCACTGTATAAATATTTACTTACAGCACAGTGATCTGAGACAAGCACAGCAGAGATGAATCAAACAAAACTTTTTTCGTAGAAAAAAAAAAATGGGGACAGGGCTCCGGTAAGGAATGAAACATAAACCAGTGCTGCACACTGGCCGAAGGAACACCTACAGCTCAAACAAGTGGAGCAAACAAAAGCCAAGAAGCTTCCGCCTTGCTTAGTCCAACACTTCTCCTGCATCTCCTCGGCTGAGCCTGTGTAATGCGCTAGCTGCTCGGTCTGTTTGGTCAGGGCCAGCTGAGTTTCACTGACTCAGCTCATGATCAATTGCCACAGAAAAACCAAAGATGACCCAGGCCCAACCCTGTGCTATGGCTTTGCATCCTTCTAGCTGATGCATTCCAATAGTTCATTTTGCAATTTTTCCACATTTCATCTCACAGCCTTTCGGCCACACAGTGTTCTGCGAGTGCTTTCTGGGGAAATGGTGTTTGTTTCTTTGCTTTCTTGATTCTGTATCTTCCTGGGATGTCTTTAAAGGGTGGAGTGTGTAGTTCTTTCATAAGGTCCCTACCAAACTGATTGCTTTCTTTGTGTATAATGGGTCAAAGGCCAAGCCTGGAAGGTGGTGGAGGGGGTGTTCTGACCGGTTGAGGTCTGATGATGGCTGTAGGCACGCTGCTGTGTGGGTGGTGGAGGACTAAGATGTCCAGCTGAGCAAAACCCCTCAAGTAAATCAACCCCCAAGCCACAAAAAAAAACTAGTCAGACATCTCCGCGTTCAGCCTTGCAGATGGCCAGTGGTTTGGGGAAGGAGCCCCCCGTCTCGGTCTCCTTCCAGGACCTTATGAGATGGGTGGCCCGCGCGCCTGTTCTACCTTAAGTGAAAGTGCCTCTGGTGCTTCTGTGTGGGATGGTGAAACAAAAAAATCAGAGTGGTGTGACGCATGCTGGACAGTGAGAAGATTCACTGCCAAGTGCTGAGCTGGTTGTTTTCCTGCCTTTCTTTTGGTTAATTGACACCAGAATTGTAGACCAAAGGGGAACTTTTCAAAAATGACGTATCACTCTGAAGTAATGCATGCAGAAAGTGTGAGATTATATATATATATATATATATATATATATATATACAGATATAGATGAGCTTCAAGGGGTAGTCTAAACCATTTCAGGTGACTACCTCTTGAAGCTCATCGAGAGAATGCCAAGAGTGTGCAAATCAGTAATCAGAGCAAAGGGTGGCTATTTTGAAGAAACTAGAATATAAAACATGTTTTCAGTTATTCAGTTATACATAACTCCACATGTGTTCATTCATAGTTTTGATGCCTTCAGTGAGAATCTACCAATGTAAGTGGTCATGAAAATAAAGAAAACACATTGAATGAGAAGGGGTGTCCAAACTTTTGGCCTGTACTGTGTGTGTGTGTGTGTATATATATATATATATATATATATATATATATATATATGTATGTGTATGTATGTATGTATGTGTATGTATGTATGTATGTATGTGTACAGACATACCAAATTGTGTGTTACATGTGTATGATATGTTCTTAAATCAAAAATTCATACATCTGTTTGAGTTGAATGAAATATGACCAAAATACTTGGTGGATTTTATTCTTGAGTTCATTTCATCCTCAGTCTTATATTAATCTGGGACTGCATGTTGATTAGAGTAGTCTCACATTGCAAATCACAGTATCAGAAGTGGGAGTCGTCTCATATTGATAGGTTTTTTTATCTTGTAAGAAAAGCATTAAGGTGAACCTCATATTACTTCAGCAGACAGTTGAAGGCAACTTGGTGCATTTGTTTTTCTTACAACTGGGCAGTATGATTAAACTCTCTGGCTAAACTTCAGACTAATAAATTACTGGAAGTAGGTGCTAGAGTTGAAATATAATCAATGAATGAAATGCGTGCAGCTGCGAAAAGGAGAGTTTGGGCAGAGAGTGGCTAAGGCTATCTGGGTGGGCACATTCACAGGCTATAGCCGTGCCCAAGTGCGCCCCCTGTCTGTAATGGCAAAATTAACACATAACGACACAAAATACCTCCTGCTGTCACCAGTGGTTATGACTTAAACCTATAAATGGGACTTTTTGTCCATCCATACATCCATCATTAACTATGATGGCAGTCCAAGGCACACATACTCAGTCTGTGGGCAGTCTACCTAGCTTCAAGTTTTTAGACTACTGGAGGAATCCTGCATGAACTCAGGGGGAACATGCAAAGTCTACACATGCACAAACTCCACACATTATAAACCCTGGGGGTTTGTAAGTACAGTACTGCCACCTGAATTAAACATCACCACTAAAGAAATTAGGAACAAAGGAATGGCCCTGAGAAGTCATTGTTTAGTAACTAACATTCATGTAAGTTCCAGAATAGCGGCCTATAGTTTAAAGGTTGCATAACATTAGCATCCTTGTTGGGGTCTTTCTGGGTGATTGTCAAACACAAAGGAGGTTTTCCTGTTGACGTTAATTTACGTATGGTCAGGAAAGATGGAGCTCCTATGCGGATATGGTTAGATGTATTGTGCTGACCTGGAGCTGTTATTAAATAAATATGCAACACATTTATTTATGCATTGATTATGTTTTCAAAATTACTGTACATATAGAAACTAATGTCCCCAGAAAGATTCTGCTTGAGGCCTTAACCTGGTTACAAGCTTTTGGGAGGTGTGGCTTGCTGGATTTGTGGTACCAGACGGCTTTGCCTGTCCCTCATTCCCAGCATTTTGTATAAATCACTGGTTTGTTTTGTTTGAACTTCCCCCAAGTAAAATGGTACAGGCCTGAGCCCAAGAGGAGTGCCGTGCTGTTTAGTTTGTTTTGACCGTGACACACCCTCACCTCATTCTTAATTTTTCTTTACTTTATGGACATTTCATTGATCTGAAGCCGTTGTACAAAGAATTTTGCAGGGTTCACAGCTTGATGCCCAGGAAACAACAGCTGCCGTGGGAATAAAATTATAACAGATGCGGTCAGCCGAATTGGAGGTACGCTGAAATGATGCATTCTGCTTTGGTTTTTGTGGCTGCATTTTAGTGACGAGGAGCAGGTATGATTTATGGCAGTTAAGACCACACTGGGTGGAAAGCATGTCCAAGTGCCCCTTTTCTGCTGAGGGCTCCATAAATCACGGAGTGGTGAAGGGTGGGACAGGCTCAATTAATCAACGGCATTGATCTTTTTCACTCAAGGTGTGATCGTAGAAGTTTCCCTTATTGGGCACCAGACCATAGATTTTCCTTATTTTTATTGGGTCAAAGAACAGGTGTTGGGGGGGGGGGTGATGGTCAAGCCCATGTTTGCCACCAGGGTGGCAATGTGCAGGAGCTGTAGTGCCTCATGGGAGCAGACGTGCCATAAAGCCTGCATCCCAGAGTAGCTCGCTGGGCGGCACAAGGAGAGTCCTGTCAGGCACTCTTAATGCTTGGGCCTGTTACCTTCTTACTGTGGTCACTTTGGCATCCGTTCTGTGGCTGGCGTTTATGCAAGCATTTTTTTGTTAAAAAATATTTATTGAAAAATAACTCCAGTGCTCCAGTGGTTTAGTTTTAACTTTTTTTTGGGGGGGGGTATCATAATCTCAGTTTTGTACAATTCTAATGAAAATTGCTATTTCGACCATCATTCATTTGTGCATAAAAGTTATGTGGTTAAAATTGCTCTACATTTGTATCAAGGTTCTGGTACATTTTTAAATATTTGAAATGTATATAAAATATAGTTTTTAATATTGATCTAAATAATATTCTGTTTAATAGTTTAATGGATTTTAGATTCAGTTATGAATTTTACAAAGTAATCAGTTGCACGGTTACCGCAGGCGAGAGCTTCACACCGGCTAAACGTGACGGACCCATGCAGTAACGCTCCGTGTCGGTCGCCACCCAAACTTCCTTTCTGCCGTCTTGCCCCGGCCCACAGCAGTTTTCTCAATGGCCCGTTTTCGGACTGTCTGCCACCTACTTAGCATCCGGATCAAAACACAGAGGACATTGTCGTCCCGAATGCCGCGTTTCATGCAGCTGCAGCGTTGTCTTCTCACACAAGCGGAGCACTATTATGTACCCCAGTCTTCCACACACTTTTGGCTGCGTGGTGCTGGCGTTTTTTTTTTTTTTTTTTTTTTCCCTTTCTGCAGAGACAAGCGGGAGATAATAAGGAGGTAATCGGCAAACACAAGCCTGGTCGTGAACCAACTGATTATCGTCACATCTCCAGCTCCGCCTGTCGGCTCTGCGGCCCGATCGCAGCACCCGTGGGGCTGCAGTATTTTCGGACTCCCGTCTTTAATGGCCCTCTCTCGGCGGCACTTCGCTGAGGTTTCGGAAAACTTTAAGCTGTGGTGGCCCAAATTTGAATTTGATGTTTGAGGAATAGTTCTCCAAACATGGAAAGTAAACAGTTCTAATTTAGTGTTGGGTAGTAACACCCTCTGCACTCAGAAGATCCCGGCAGCATCGGCTACTTCAAGACTCTGAGCTAATCGGGTTTGGAGAAGTGAACCTCATCATGGACAATCCAAAGGACAAAAGGACTGTGTGGTATATTCTGATAGGTTTTGCCTTTTTGTTTAGCTGAAATATGAGTCAATATAGTTGGCTTATTTACAGTGATTCAGTTTTATGTGTCCATTTTGCAGTAAAAGGAATTCACGTTGCCTTGCACTTTCCAATCTCATTTCAGTAAATACAGCAGTTTAGTTTCATTTTACTCAAAAGAGAATTGTTTACAAGCTGTGAAGAGGAAAATGGAGCATTGCACATAATTGCAGATAGATTTTCCTGGGGAGGTGCAGTTTGGGCTTTTGGTATAAAAATTATGAAAGTTAAGCTTAATTTGCGGTTCAGAATGAGGTACATTTAAGCTAATATACATATGAATTGACAAAACACACAAAAATTCCATAAAAATCATAATGTAAAATAAAAGTATAGGCTTGTTTGTTACATAGGTCCATTTTGTACTCATTTAATGTAATGGACATTCTCCATTCAGGTTCTGATCTTTTAAAGTTATTAAAGTACTTTTATTAGGTAGAAGTAATTGAGTTCAGTGCTGTATTCACTGCCAGCAGCCCCCCCGCCCTGCCAGAGAGCCTCCCCGGCCAGGTTCACCTCATCTTAGACAGAGCGTGCTCTCCATGCCTGTGTTGGGGGAGCGGCCCCAGTCGCTGCTCTGTTGGTGGCCCCTTACAAAATGACACCTTAGCCGGCCACCTGTGTCACCTGGTGGCTGGACCCGCCCTGTCTGACTCCCCACCCCGACCTACTGTGGGTTAAACATTACTTCCACAAAGCGCTAGGCTCGTCATTTCCTCACACTATGGTTGAATATACAGTGCTGTGGCTCTGTTCTGTTCTGCCTCATTCCTGTGTTTGCCTGGGATTATTTGAAAAATGAGTGGAAATGGGCCACTCTCCTTGGGTGTGAGTCATTTTAACATCTCGGACACCTAGTTGGCCCTGCTCAATTGGTTATTCTCAGGGCCAGTGGTAGCAGAATGTCAAGCTGCTGCCTCTGTTCTAGGCTAGATTCATTCCTGTTTGTTGGTGCCACCGCACAGCTTTGCTACTAGGGTAGGACACAGGCACTAGATTAGTGTTTATTGCTAAAAAAAAAAACCACCAGTTGGGTCCACGGCCCCTTTAAATGGCAAACTCTGAAAAGCGATCAAGAACCCCCAAACTCAAATGTCACTAAGGGGCCACTAACATTCAAACCACTGTGGCCACAACACACCTCATAAGCCACCACTTCCCTTAAATCCACCCAGCTGACCCTGTTTAAACCATAATAAGGCAATTAGTCTACACAGGGGCAGCTGGGTTTCATTAAGTGCGGAATCTGTAGCAGGAGGCTAGTGAGCGATCACCATGGTAATGCGAGAGATCACCCAAATACAGACCGGTGACCTTGCTCAGCCCTCTGCTGATTCACAATGCGGAAATTTATCCCATAGTAATTATAGCGTTTTCACAAATGTATCATTTCTAAAAAAAGAAAACGTGGTA
Source organism: Petrocephalus schoutedeni (assembly GCA_026780765.1). Lineage (NCBI taxonomy): Eukaryota > Metazoa > Chordata > Actinopteri > Osteoglossiformes > Mormyridae > Petrocephalus > Petrocephalus schoutedeni. The sequence continues at coordinate 1,253,761 of JAODKL010000112.1, forward strand.
GGTAATGCCGCATGATGTTGACCGACAAATAGTTTCAGAAACTTTAATTTGTTGTTTTTATTTAGTTCTTTGCTTTGTTGTATAGAGCCCTCAGATTGTACTTTGTATAGTACCAGTGCCTTAACATTGACACAGTGATTCAGTTTGTTTAAATTTTTTTGTGGCTTCAAGTTTTTAATTAAACATGGTGTCAGACTTAACTGAGGAAATCTGTATTGTTGGTCAACTCTCATTTGATCCTTTTTTGTTCCTGTATTTGAAATTTTAAAAAATGCGTCTCTTTTATTGTCAAGTGATGGGTGTGGTGACCAGTTCCCTTCCTAATTAATTTACACTGTTTCATTAACATTGTTTGGATACTCACGTAATCTCTGTGAATGTGATCGACTTACCGTCAAACCTGTGAGTGAGCTGGCACTTTACTCGAGTACAGAAAGGTTGTCATGTTATGCTAGTAGTACCTATCGTCACATTTTGCAAACAATGATGCACAGCTAAAATCCACTTTGACAGTTTTGGCAGAAAAATATGAGGATTTTTGAGTGACTGGAACTGAACTTTCTGGTTTTTTCAGCCCAAATTGTTTTGGGGTCAAAAGGAAGTATGGGCTGATTCATTTATTCATTTATATGTGTTGATATTTAAATTTAATCCAACAAAGAATTACGTGAAAACGGTTAACACAGGTGGTTAACCTATATAGGTTGAGTTTCAACCCTGTGGCCACAGGAATGGATCTGATGTGTTTTTTGCGTAGTTTCTTAGATTTTTGTGTTCCACAGTACATGATTTCAGATCTTCCCTCTAAAACTGCTCCTGTCGTACTAAGTAAACGACTGACTCCAAGCTTCCCTCTCACCTTTATATGTATATGTATCTTAAAAGGAGAGCAAGAGAGCATGTGCAAAACTAAGGAATATGCCTGTATTTGTACTATTGTATTGGAAGCTTCTGCTCATTGCATGTGCAAAACCTGTGAGGTCGAGTATCTGCTGCCTTTTCTTCTTGAGAAAAATATGCATTTTTGTTTCATTGCTGGCATAACATTCCCAAAATTGAAGGTGTCTATGGGTTAATTCATAATTATTTTGGGTGTATTGTGTCAAACCCCTTGCCTAGCAGCCAGTCTGTTCTTGATTCTGGATTATACTTGGCAGATCTAGCCCATTCCAGTTTCTGTATTCAATTTTAGCACGCTTAACCACATTTTAGGGGTATTGTGATCACTTTGAAGCACAAATATAATATGTATACCATTGTTGTTGCCTCAAATTTGACATATTTTACATATCAAAGAGAATCATGGTTCTGAGAGTGCGGTTCAAAGGTGCTGTGAATAGTCGTGTATCTTCTTTTCTGGGAAAACTGGTCACCCGAAGTGGAACTGTGAGGTCCTTGGTTTTGTCCAGTTTTGGTTCCCACTTGCGACCTCAGACAGCTTTAGTAAAGGTTTCGGGGTTTTGCAGGGAGGAGCAGAGTTCAGAAGTGGATGGCAATAAAGATGGAGGACTGGTTGGAGGGGGGGGGCAGTTGGACAGCGGGACAGGGAAGGTTCTATAATCAAAGATGAGATTTCTTGCGTGTGAGATGGGACTTGTGAGATTTGAGGGTCTGATACGCTGGGCATCGGGGCGAAGCTGGTGTACTGGCAGCTCTTGCTCCAGCTGGATGTTTGAAGCCCTCATATCTGATTGGCTGTGCGCCAGCCTCTGTGAAACAACCTGAGGAAGTTCCTGTGAGGGCCTTTCGGACAATGGAGAACAATGTTGAGGAGTCTAGCCAGCTGATTGATAGCATCAATTGAGAGTGGAAAGACCAGAAAAAGCTGAGAAACTCTCTGTGATGAAGACCTCGATGTCAAGAGGTATTATGAAGGTGTATGAAAATGCGGCGTTTTAAGATGTTTTGGTGGATAAGCGATTAACGATCTTCCACAATCATTTAAGATGGAATTAATGGTGATGGACGAAAGAAGTGAATTGAGTGTATGAATGAGTGTTATTTATTATGGACTGATCTGCCTTGTACCCTGTGCTGCCGGCGAAATGCATCCAGCATGCCAAGGCCCTGCACAGTGTGAAGAGGGGTAGATGAATGGGGGGCATCTGTGTCCATTTTGTTAAACACTATGCTAACTGCTACCAAGTCCCAATTTTTGTTTATTTGACCGTTGTACTAAGAGGGATCTGCGTTATTAATTTACTTGACCGGTGGCTTAAGCTATGGTAAAAATGTTTATATTATTGCATTAGCGCCTCCCGTTTTATTCAGGTTTAAGGTTAGGAACCAGGAGTGAAAGATGCAGTATGCTGGTCTTGAAGACAGGTCTCAAAACCCTGCACGTCATGTGCCAAGCCCAGTGTTTCTTCTCCCTGCAGTGATGGAGGCCACGACGGTGAGCACCTCGGCTGCCAGCTCAGAGGAGTCGGACAGAAACGTGCCGCGAATATGTGGCGTCTGTGGGGACAAGGCCACCGGCTTCCACTTCAATGCTATGACCTGCGAGGGCTGCAAGGGCTTCTTCAGGTGAAGTAAAGCATCTGCAGTCGGGCTGGCGTCAGAGCTGTGCCTCCTTAATATTCGGAAGCAGTGTGCAGTGCATGTGCAAAGTCTGATTGAAGTCTGATTTTCCCCTTACTGAAGTTCACAGGTGTTTTTGATGTAAAACCAGAAAGCAAGATGAGGAATGTGAGGCATTTTTATACCTTTAATGTGACAAATGAGAAATATATACAGAGAAATATTAATAGATCACTTCTAGGACAAATAATTAAACCTAAAACATCATAGCAGCATAAGTGAGCTCCCCTACCTAATGTGGCAGCACCAAGAATGCATAACGGCAGTATTGTTTGTGAATATCTCCATCAGCTTTGCATACATTGACTTCTCAATTTCATCCCACTCTTCCTTGGAAAAAAAAATGTTCAAGCTCCTTCGAATTGTCAAGATCTCCAGTTTACAGCATGCTTAAGTAATTCCACATTTCTACTTCGGGATTGGGCTATGGGCTCTGACGGAGGAAATACATGCCTTCGATCTTCCTTTGCTGAAGCCATTCCCTGGTTGACTTGGATGCATGCTTTGGTTCGTTATCTTGTCAGAAGGTGAAATTTCTCTTCATCTTCAGCTTTTTGACAGAGGCCAGAAATATCTTGAAATTTGGAGCTAGACATAATCCCACCTGTCTTCACTAAAGCCGCTTTTCCAACTGAAGAAAAGGAGCTCCAAAGCGTAATGGTTCCATCACCGTGCTTCACAATAGGTATGGTGTTCATTGGATGATGAGATGTTGTCGTCTTTGTGCCAAACATATCTCTTAGAATTAAGGTTAGAAAGTTTAGCCTTGTATCTCATCTTCCCAAATGGTTTGGTGTGATTGAATGTAGTTTTTGCTAGATTTACACAGCCTTGGCTGTTTTTTTTGTGAAAAATGGCTGCCACTATACCCCACAGGCCAAACATGTACAGAATGTGGGAGATGATTCACATGCAAGAAGTGACCAGTACAGTACCTGAGAGAGGTTACTGGAGCTCCTTTACGGTTGGTGAAGGCCTCTTGGTAGCCTCCCAGATAAGTTTTCTGTATGTCTTATCTGTGGAGGGTTGTCTTTATCTTGGCAATGCGCCTGTGGTGCCACAGTTTCTACGATAGTCTTCACAGTGTTCCACACTACTAGTGCCTTTCATAACTGTTTTATATTCCTCATCTGATCGGTAGACTAAGTAGCATCCACATGAATGCCAGGACCCGAGGTTTCCCAGCAGAACATTGCACAGAGTGTCACACTGCCTCGGCCACCTTGCCTTCTTCCCATCGTGCATCATGGTGCCATCTCTTCCCCAGGCACACAACCCACACGTACCCGCCCGTCCACATGATGTAACAGAAAATGTGACTCATCAGACCAGGTCACCTTCTTCAGTTGTTCCATGGTCCAGTTCTGATGCTCATGTGTCCATTGTAGGCACTTCTGGCAGTGGACAGGAAGGTAGCATGGGTACTCTGCTCTGCTGCTACATGGCCCCATACACAGGAAGCTGCGATGCACTGTGTGCTTAGACACCTTTCTGTCATAGCCAGCATTCATTTTTTTCAGCAATTCCTGCTACAGTAATTTTCCTTTGGGATCTTATCAGACGGGCTATCCTTTGCTTCCCACACACGCCAGTGATCCTTTGGCACCCATGACCCCATTGCTGGTTCACCAGTTGGCCTTCCTTTGACCACTTTTGGTAGGTACTGACCACTGCATACACTGCATAAGCCAGTTTTGGAGATGCTCGGACCCTGTCGTCTAGCCATCACAATTTGGCCATTGTCAGAATCACTCAGATCCACGCTCTAGCATTTTTCTTGCTTCCAACACACCAAATTCAAGACCCGACTGTGCACTTGCCTATGATGTTTTGGCACCCTGACAAGTGCCATTGTAATGAGATAATATTATTCAGCTGTCATTGGTTTTAATGTTTTGGCTGATCGGTGTGTATGTAATGTGTGTTGTTTCTAAAATAGGTTTTAGAATAAAGTTTTTTACTTTTTCAGGTCGCTGGCTTGTCTCTTTAATACTCTGTCAGACTTTTCTTCTGTCTCTTTATTCTGCAGTGAGAGTTTAACTGGGGGGGTGGGGGTCAGGTTGGAGCATGTGTGAAATGGCTTTAGGGTTTTTTCCTGCTAACAGAGCGGAAGATCCTACTGATCCCCATGCCGTCGGCTTCCTGTTCACACCCTCCCATCTGGCTGTCCCCACCGTACCTCAGGCGCAGCATGAAGAGGAAGGCGAACTTCACATGCCCCTTCAGCGGCAGCTGTAAGATCACCAAAGACAACCGGCGGCACTGCCAGGCCTGCCGACTGAAGCGCTGCGTGGACATTGTCATGATGAAGGAATGTGAGTGATGCGGCCTGCCGCCGCGGGTGCGTGCGTGCTGAGCGCGTTACCGGGCAGCCGGGCTGGACACGCATTGGAAACGCCAGTGTGTGGTGTCGTGTGGCTTTGCCTGTGATCAGAAGGTTTCCAGTTCAAATCCTGTGGCTGACAGAATGATGTCACTGTTGGACTCCTGAGCGAAGTCCTTATCCTCATTTAGCCCGGGGAGTGTCCAGGCTCTCTTATTCTTACTGTTATGTCACTTTGGACAAAAGCGTTTGTTAAATGGAAATACTTATTAAATGATGCAGAGAGAAAAGTTTAGAGAAACACTAAATACTTAATACTGTAATAAATATTATATGATGAATTAATAATAACCTTAATTAATAATATTGTAACTAATAATACTGTAGAAACATGTAATACCACCATACTATAAACGGCATATGGTGCAATATAAAAATAGCACTGTTATGCAGAAAAGTTAAAATGTAGAAAGAAAAGCTAAAAGTTATATCAGTGCAAAAATATGAACATTTGTAAATGTCTTATTGGAATTTTTCTATACCTGCTTGTTCTGTGCAGGGGTTTGCAGCCTAACCCAGAAGCTACGGGCACAAGGGAGGGAATTTTGTAAATGCTCTTAACTAAAAACTTTAAAAATCGACAACTGGTAAATATCAAGGATTTTGCAAGTACATCACTCGTTTACCGCGTGTGACTACACTTATGCAGTGATTATTTTTGTATATTTTCTGTTTATTTGACTAGCATGATGAAATCTGCCCATGTCTGAGCCCTTCTCGCAAAGTCCATCTCTGTTCAGCTTGACAGTGTTTGAATCACATTCTTTCCAGCCAGCCCTGGCTGTTGTCTGCTGATGCATTCAGTGGCTTCAGGTTGCCATCCGCAACTTTGTGCGCAGCCACGCTTAACAGCAATTCTTCTCTGAATATGCGAGTCGAGTGAGGAAAGCCTGGCCGGCCACATTTCTCGGACGCCAGCAATGCAAAGTGGAGAACGTTCTTCAAAGGGTTGTGAACTGTGGCCGTCTGCTGCGGTACTCGCTACACCTCAGATCTTTATTTGGCACATTCTGTTTTCTTCACCATGTACGAAACCATCTGCAGTTCTCTACCGACGGTGTCCTCAACTTCCTCTGATCATCAAAGGGGATTCCATTGCCTATGTGATGGAAATCCTTTGACATTGACCTGTGTAATATAAACAGGTTAATAAATTGTTACTTTGTTTCACAAACCAAAATAGGTGAATCATACAGTATTGTTTGTGCTGAATTCAAATATCTGGACCATGCAAGGATTTTGAGTGACACGCAAAAAAACGTATATGTGCATGTTGCAAGTGACTCATCTAAAAGGCACAAGTGAATGATTTTCTGCTGTACCTGGCCTCAGAAGCATCCCTCCGCAGGGTCCAGCAAGTCAGCAAGCAGACTGGGCCTCCACTTGATATCGTTTTTCCATATAAGAGAGAGAGCAGGACCCTGTCTCAACATGTCCAAAAATGTTACAGCCTGTAAACTCTAGCAAAACAGACTTACAGTACTTTGCCCCCTTCTGTAAAGTCCTGAAAATGTTCAGAAATAAAATAATTTTCCCCAAATGACTGCATGCTCATAAATTCTTCATAAGGAATTATATGCTGTCAATATAGCCTAAAAATGACATCTCTAAAAAACTATGGGTGAGAGTAAAATTCAGAGCGCATTTCATAAATCAGCATTAAAAGGTACAGAAAAGACAACCCGTAGTTGTTTTATACTCAAATCTTTGTGGACCAATGTTATGTGAATGTTTTACGATAATTATAACAAAATTGGCCATTTCTCAGAAACCTTATGTGATGTGTAAATATTGAAGTTATTGCTGTGATCAGCATCAGAAAATCTGTCTGGCACACCAAAAAATGTAAAGGAAACCGGGTGAGCCAGTGTTATCTGGCTGTCTCTATTTGTTTATTTAAGAGACGCTGATTTTCAATCTGCCTTGGAAGTTAATGGAAAGTAGATTTTATGCACTTTCCCTAGTAGCCAAACATTTACCACATCCATCCATCCATCCATCAGTCCATCAAAGTTGTTTCACGAGATCACCAGTGCACTGAAGAGGGTGTTTTCTGTGCCGCCCTACAGGACGACGTCCCTGAAGCAGAAGTGGCCCTTCGGTGTTCTCCATTCTCCTAATCCAAGCCAGTGTGACAGTTTCCTCTGTTCTTCCCTAGTCATCCTCACGGATGAGGAGGTGCAGAGGAAGAAGGACCTGATTCAGAAGAGAAAGGCAGAGGAGGCAGAGAGGGAAGCCCAGAAGCCACGGCTAACAGAGGATCAGAGCAAGGTCATCGCGACACTGGTGGAGGCGCACCACAAGACCTACGATGACTCCTACTCAGACTTCTCCCGTTTCCGGGTTAGTTTCGTGGCTGCATGAACAATGGATGTGTGTCCAGGCCAGGTGCAACAAAGCATACTTTCACTATTGTCTTAGGAGCATGTATGAACATTTACTGTATTATGCACTGTATTATCCAGATAATCCATGTCTGGGAGGACACTGAGCTACTCCAGGTTTTACAAGCTCCCTTAAAACTGCAATGCTCCTATATGGGGGTGGCATAGTGGTGCAGTGGTTAGCACTGTTGCCTCACACCTGTGGTTCAAGTGTCTGCCATGGTCTGGAGTTTGCATGTTTTCCTCTTGTTTTTGTGGGGTTTCCTCCAGGTACTCCAGTTTCTCCTCAGAGTCCAAAAAACATGTTGAGATTAATTGGATTTGCCAACTTGCCCATAGGTGTGCATGTGTGAGTGAACAGTATGTGAGTGTACCTTGTGATGCGTTGGTGCCCCATCCTGGGTTGTTGCTTGCCTTGTGCCTGTAGCATCCCACAACCCTGAATAGGACAAGGGTTTATGGAAAATTGATGAAAGGATGGAGGCTCCTGTGCTTGGCTAAATAGTTCAGTTATTCTTGTGCTTTGACTGGTTTGTTTCCTTGATTGAAAAACTCATCCGCTATTTCACAATAACATTAGTGGCACATGCATGATTATAGGAGACTGACCAATCAGCACACAGCAAGAGCACAGTGCTTAAGTGAAATCCAGGTCCTTTTAATTGAAATGATGATTTGCTCATCCAGTTCTAGCTCAGTGTCTGCCCTGACATGGATTAGGGGGTAACCCTAGTTCCTAAACATTTCCACTTTGCAATAATAACACTCACAGTTGACTGTGGATTATCTGGTAGGGAAAAAATTTCACAAGCTGACTTATTGCACAGGTGGCATCCAGTGACAGTGCCATGCTTGAATTCACTGAGCTCTTCAGAATGATCCATTCTTTCACAGATGTTTGTAAACCTGAATGCATGGATAGGTACTTGATTTTATTCACACGTGGCAAGGGATCTGAATTCAGTTATTATGAGGTGTGTCTCAAAACTTTTCTCCATATAGTATAATATAGTGTATTCGGTATGAGGAACCATTTCATTACCATTCATTACATTTCATTCAGTCATTAGCGCTGAAGATTCCTCTGCATTGGTTATATGATGACCAAGGAATATGTTGCCATTTCACATATCCACTCACCCTATGCTGCAAACAGTTTTCTTCATGATATTCTATATTCCAAACTGAAAATGACCCCTTGTGCACTGCCGAACATATTTGAGTGGTTTTACAGTCACCTGAATAAAGCCATCTTCCATCCTCCACAAAGAATGTTCTGGAGCTTACGGTCCTTCCTCTGTCAAAGAACCAGAGGTGTTTTTATACTTTCATGACTGCTTTTCTAAAGCTGTCCCGAATACACAGTCACCCTACTGCTTATTTGGTACTTGATATTAATATATTATCTATTACTATTACTGTCCACCGCTGTATACATACAGTACATGTTTGTGCATGTCTGTGTACCTAGATGCAGATATTTATGTTTATACAGGGTTAATAAGCCCATCCGATACAGCCGTATAGTTTTAATGTTATTCATATGCAGTGCAACATTTCTTAATTACTTCTTGCCTGGTTTCACCTTCCACATGTGCTAAATGTGTTTAACTGGATATTTATTGCCATGTAATGAAGCACTTAGCAGTTGCATGGTGGAGATGGCACCACAGTGACCTTTGTCTCCCTTCTCTTTCCTGGCATGGCACCCAGCCCCCAGTGCGCCAGGGTCCCGTGACACGCAGTGCCAGCCGTGCCGCCTCCCTCCAGTCGCTGTCCGACACCTCCTCTGACTCTGTCAATCACTCCCCAGGTGAGGCCCCGGGCCAGGATTTCGGGGAGCAGAACGTCAACACGCTCTTGCAGAATGAGTCATTACAGGCCCCGTGCTAGAGGGTGTGGCATTAAACGCTGCATCTAATGCATGTCCTTTGGTAGTCCTAGGCCATCACATCCTGACCAAAAAAGTCATTTGGCTCTCTTGGATCATGAGACAGGGAAGCTGCACTGAAAGTTTTTTCCGTTGTTCCTTATGCGGCAGTTACATTTAGTGAAAAAGTGCTGAATGTTTCATACGTGTCTGCTAGTCTTGCGCAAATCTGATATTTTTAGTTTGTAGATAACTGAGGCTGATTATGCAGCAGAAATAGTAACTTTTTAAGTTAATTGCAAAACTGGCTGCCCTTACTTTTGCTTCCTGATGTAAAAAATTTATTTTATTTTTTTTTTACTTTTACACTGCTGTACCTCCTCAGTTTAATGGGACACTTTCCTCTCAGAAGTTTGCTCTGTCAAGCCATATTTCTCAGGACTGGACTCTTTTCCATTAGTCCACTGTTGTCACGTAACTCTCGCTATTCATGGAAACAGTTAACTTCAGTTCGGTGAACTTTCCCGCTACTTTGTTTGAAACATGAGGATGGGGTGTATGTTCAGGAGGGGGGGCGAGGCCCTGTGCAATCACCCCTCTAATTGATAAGGGTGTTGAGCTAGTTTATAGTGCATTTGAAAGGAGGAGAGACTGGGAGCTGTGACCCACAGTGGCAGAATTTTCAGTTTAATTCTCATTTTGTATGTTATTCTATCCACATGCCTATAATATCTAGTGGATGAGAGTAAAGTTTTTTTCTGTTCCATCCTCCATCCCCATGTCCTGTCTTGGCACCCAGAAGAATCCCATATTTTCACACTAACACCATATAGTAATATACAAAAAGTTTCTGAAGGTGAGAGTTTAAGAGGAAGAATTGATTTACTTTACCTTGCCAGAGGATCTATGAATGAAAGTATTTTTTCCATATTGGGGTGTTTTTGTTTCTGGTTCACCTGGCACACATTTCCACCCGTTCATCCATTAAATTCTTTGGTACTTCGGTACTTTGGGGCATAAGTTGAAATGCTTTCATTGCCAATTAGTTATGCCTGATTCTGAAACACAATACAACTGACGTCTTGAAAAAATTCACGAACTCAGAAAACAACAATAACAAAATAAAAAATAAATAAATAATTATGATCTGTCAGAAGAACAGATAAAAGAATATCTGGATGGCATAACAAGAAATTTTTAAAAGTATTTAATATGCTAGGGCAGCACGGTATTAGAGAATTTCCAAATATAGCAATGTGATTTTGTTGTAATGAATATTGGGGTATTTATCAAGCAAAAATTAGTTAACGTAAATTACGACTATCTCGGAGAACACATGATAAACTTTAAACTGATTTTAAAAACATATATTGGATGATCTATAAAAGGAATAATCATTTAAACTGCAAAGTTAGCTAAGCCTTTTCCCTGTGGCAAAGTAAAAATGTTTTAGTGAAACATTAACCCCCTGTGCTGTCCGTAATTTCCGTACAGAACTGCAAGTAAGAAAACGTCTGATCTTAATGTAACTCACTAGCGATGTAAAAACAGCATGTCATGCGATGTTAGATTTAATTTCCAACATCATTTCGCTGTATAGTACAGCCATTTTTCTAATTCAGTACAAAATGCCTCGCCTCACGTTGCGCTTTTATTCAGTGCCGGTTCCAATTTTTACGCCAGTGGAAAACCAACACAAAAGAAGTACCGAACTTTTGGTACTTTATTGAGGTACCAAAAGTACAGTACTTCCTGCGGTGGAAAAGAGCCTTATGTGCAGTGAAGATGGGTTCACCACTCTATGAAAGATTGTGTGGGCAAATAGTGCAAAAATTTAAGAATAATGTTACTCAAATTAATATTGCAAAGAAATTGGGAATTCCATCATCTATAGTACATAATACCATTAACAGATTCAGAGAATCCAGAGAAATCTTTGTACACAAGGGACAGTGCCGAAAACCAATATTGTCACTGCATTAAAAACAGACAGGAGTTCGTCGCCGCATCCACAAATGCAGGATAACACTCTACCATGCAAAGAATAATAATAATAATAATTGATACTTTATTGATCCCCGTGGGGAAATTTTCTTCTCACCTCCCCCAACCTTGCTCTCCACATGAGGGCAAGCTTGGCTGTGAAGGGCAGCCACCTCATGCGGCACCTAGGGAGCTGGGGTACAAGGGCCTTTCTCAAGGGCCCACAGATGTGCCGAGGATGGGCTTAAACCGACAACCTTCCGATTACAGGCACAGAGGCTTAACCTGCTGAGCCACACTCTGCCCCCAAAATAATCTAAGCATGATCCAAAAATGTCACCAACTTCTCTGGGCCCTAGCTCATTTAAGATGGACTCAGGGTCAAAACTGTCCTGTGATCTGACTAATCAAAATTTCAGATTCTTTTTGGAAGTGATGGATGCTTCAGCCTCCGGGCTAAAGAGGAGAGACCATCTAGTTTGTCATCAGTGGACAGTTCAAAAGCCAGCATCCGTGATGGTATGGGGGTACCCATGACTTGGATAGTTTGCACAGCTGGGAAGGCACCATTAATGCTGAACAATATATACAGGTTTTGAAGCCACATAAGCTGCCACCCAAACACTGTCTTTTTCAGAGAATGTCTTGTATATTTTAGTAAGACAATGCCAAACCACATTCTGTGCATATTACACCAGCATGGCTCCATAGTAGAAGAGTCTGGGTGCTAGACTGGCCTGCCTGCAGTCCAGACCTGTCACCCATTGAAAACATTTGGCACATCATGAAACAAAAAATACGACAAAGGAGACCCTGAACTGTTGAGCAGCTGAAATCATATATCAGGCAAGAATGGAACGACATTTCACTTTCAAAACTCCAGCAACTGGTCTCCTCAGTTCCCAAACATTTACAGCATGTTGTCAAAGGAAGAAGTGATGCATCACAGTAGTAAACATGCCCCTGTCCCAACTTTTTTGTTTTATTTTCAATTAAATATGGGTTTATATTATTTGTAAATCATTGCATTCTGCTTTAATTTACATTTTGCACAGCTTCCCAACTTTTTTGGAAATGGGCTTGTAAATACTTTTGATAAAGAGGTCAGTCAAGTCTAGCAGAACTTTTTGTCGATAGCTGCTGATGAGCACTCTGTTCTAGTGGTAATTAACGAGCATTCTAAAATGTAATAGTGAACGAGGAGTGAATTCATTTAGCGTTTCTAATTATCCACTCCCCACCCTCAGGTGAAACTGCATACAGAAACATCAATAAACCTCAATTTTACAAATCTCACAGCAATACACGGACAGTGGGATGCACATAGACAGTAGTTTGCTTACGGCTTTAAAAGGCTTAAAGCTGTCTAGGTGATAATTATTAGTTATCATTATGCATAAGTAAGGTTGACTTCTGGAGATATGAAGCATTGATCTAGAAGAATCTAGAGCGATGTGGGCATTTTTCCCGCTTGGTTGCCTCTTTAGTCAGTTACTTTCCTTTCCATGCACACTTGAAACCTCAAACACACTTTGGTTGTTTTATAACGTTGGCAACCTTCTCCATGCTCATTATAGCCATACACTTAAATGGCTCTAATGTGCCATTGAAATATCTTTGCACCCGCCATATTTAACCCTCTGAGGTCAGCGGAACAGAAAATTCGCCAAACCGTTTAAAGAACTTCACGAGTGGTTGTCATAGAATCATTTTAAAAACACTTCCAGAAACCTTGAACGGTTTACTTTCAAAAATTATATAGGAAGAAACTAAATATATTTTCACGACTTTGCAAAGAGGATAAAAAGTAGAGGGGGGGGTGAATCGAGTATCTGAGTCGGGAAGCAGCGCTGATCGCCCCTCCCTTTGCAAATCACGCTATTCACATGCTAATGATAAGGTAATCCGGCAGTCATTACTGGATAAAGAAATGTGTGAAAACGCCCAGTGTAACGCCTATAAATAAGAGCACGTCGAGCTTGTGTTTACACTGGCCGACTACAAACACGACACATGCGTCCTTCTCCGCTGATGAAGCCCTGCGCCAGATCTAGGAAAGTCTTGCCCTGGAGAGCGACGAGAACTTTTCGTCGGATGAAATCACAGGGGATAAGTGAGGAAGAATTGCAGCATTTTGAGCAGCGATTGGATCCTGCCGAAGATGACTCTGACGCGTAAGTAAAATTCACTTTGTGAATTATAATAATGCTGCACAGGAATAGGATCGCATTTATCGCTTTCCACCGCTAAACCGCAGAGGCAGTAAAACTTATGTTTTTATGCGTCGTTACGCGTTCTCTCACTGAAGAATTATTTTACTGTATCATGGCTGCTGCAATGTGTAAATGGCTAATTCTGAAGAGAGGGCAACTGTTCACATTGTTTTCATTGTTATTTTATAAGGATTTGGAGACCATTGCTCCCGCGGGTCCACCAACACTGTGGTTTCTTCTGCCGAGCCTGGTGCACAGCTGAGAAGAGGAGACAATCAATCACACACCTGCAAGTTGTATTGCATTGAAATTGTATTGTTAATTGGTTAATTGGTTTTTGTAATATTCTATGTACCATATCCATTGCATGTAATAAACTGTAAAAAGACTTTCGTCTCTTTTGTTGATCTTTTGTCCAATCTGATGGGTGTCTGACAGTGACAGCTACCTTTGACAGTATGCAAATCATGACAGGTGTGGTAACGCCTACCTTATTAATACTTATTGTGTAGGTAACTGACTTTGTAAAAAAATAGGGTCACCCCAAACTTCTGACACTCAGCAATCAGACCACATGAAATTTCTGAATGTCTCATTCACCAATGTGTAGCCAACACCTATGTCTATAACCTCCAAAGCTCAAAGCTCAGGTCTGACTACCTGAAACTGGCCAAGAGGCCTCGGACCCCAGAGGGTTAAACAAAACAGATGGCAAGGGGAGAAACTGATCTCTTGTCTCGGACGTGACTGACTGGTTGCACCCAGGCTTCAGCTGAAAGGCTCCCTTCGTCCTGTCCTAGAGTCCACGGACATGAAGCCGATGAACTTCAGCAGCATGCTGATGATGTACCAGGACCAGAACAGCAGCCCTGAGTCCAACGAAGAAGGCGCTGGGGGCCTCTCTATGTTGCCGCACCTGGCTGACCTGGTCAGCTACAGCATCCAGAAAGTCATCGGGTTTGCCAAGATGATTCCAGGCTTCAGGTGTGGATCAGCCCCTGGATTTTCTCAGTGTGTTGGCATGTCCACAATGTTATGCACCTTCAGTTGGAGTAAGACATTTCTCTGGGTGGCAAGGTGGCTCAGTGTTTAGAGCTGTAGCCTCATACCTGCAGGGTTGGGGTTCTGTTTCCACCAACAGCCTTATGTGTGGCATTTGCATGCTCTCCTTCTGTTCGCATGGATTTCTTCCAGGTTCTCCAGTTTCCTCCAGCAGGCCGGAAACCCTCAGATACTGCTTTTACTGGTTTTATACTGGTTTTTGATTCAAATGCCTTATCACACATTCTTACCACTGTGCAGCACAAATTGAAAGATGGATAAAATATCTTTAAAGGAGATTGCAAGTGAGGATTTTGTCTGTAAACAGTTGTTTATACAATTGTAATAATTACATTAGATGCCTTACATGATATAGTGTCTAAAAAGGTGTGAGTGTGACCTGTGTTTCCTGGGATAGGCCCTGGACTCACCAGCACCACCCTGTACTGGAATAGCAGTAGATAGAATATGATAGGTGAGGCTAAATCATTATGCATATGTACTGCTGCCGTTCAGAATGCCATTTATTGACATCAATGAGCCAGTCAGCTGGCCGCTCTCCATTGTCTGTGTAACAGTGGGAAACCGTGAGTCCTTTGTGCTGTTTGCTCTCATACCGCCGACTGAGCGCTAGGAAAACAAGTGTTTCTGACGTAACCACCACTGGCAGGTATTAAACAAAGTCTAAGAGGATATTTATCAGTGTTGTGATGCTGCTTTCTGTAATTGAAACATCATGTACAAAGATGCCTGTACCTCATACCCCCGAAGCTGCCTGTAATAACTTAAGTTTAGCTTTTGAAGTCATGTGGTGCATCACTGTTTGGCCAAAAGAACCCTTTCGTGGCTGTAAACTATGGTATCTTCCCCCTCGTGATGTTCAGGGAGCTGACAGCAGAGGACCAAATTGCACTGCTGAAGTCCAGTGTGATCGAGGTCATCATGTTGCGCTCGAACCAGTCCTTCAACCTGGAGGACATGTCCTGGAGTTGTGGCAGTCCTGACTACAAGTACTGCATCAACGATGTCACCAAGGGTGAGAATCGCAATCCAGAAACCTTTGGTGTCCCTCATGGTTATGGCACCGTAGCTAAACTGCCACATGGTTCCTCTTTGTAAATTCCTTCTATTAACCTCCTTCACGGTTAAGTTCCTTTTATTAAGGTCACACATGGTTAGGTTCATCTCAATAACTTGCCTTACACTCAGGTTTCTCATGTTTGACTCCCAAACGTTCACATTTATTGACCTACCTCATGCTTAGTATCCTCTGGTGAACTTCCACTTCAAGTGTTTATAACTGTTATTCCATCATTCTTAAGTTCCTTTTATTCTCTCATGTTTAGGTTCCCCGTATTAAACTCTACGTACTAACCTGTAATGCATCTTGTTAAGTTTCCCTGACTGAATTCTCTCATGCTGAGGGTGCTCGCATTAAGCTCCCTTAAGCTCCTGCATGCCTCAGGCTGTTTTGTTCTGACATCAGCATGATTCTTTTTTTCCCTCTCAGCTGGTCACACACTGGAGCTGCTGGAACCTCTGGTCAAATTTCAGGTGGGCCTGAAGAAACTGAACCTCCACGAGGAGGAGCACGTGCTGCTCATGGCTATCTGCCTCTTGTCTCCTGGTACGGACTTGATTGGGGGCACTACCATTTTCCAAACTGACAGTGAAGCCTTTTCTTCAATTACTTTGCCCTCCCCTTGCTCGCAGACCGGCCGGGTGTCCAGGACCACGCCCGTGTGGAGGCGCTGCAGGACCACCTCTCGGAGGTCTTGCAGGCCTACATCCGCGTCAATCACCCCGGCGGGCAGCTGCTGTATGCCAAGATGATCCAGAAGCTGGCGGACCTGCGGAGTCTGAACGAGGAGCACTCCAAGCAGTACCGCTCGCTGTCCTTCCAGCCTGAACACAGCATGCAGCTCACGCCCCTCGTGCTGGAAGTGTTTGGCAGCGAGGCCTCCTAGGGTCACCCGGGTCATGAATCAGTTAGGCTGCTGCCTGGGGCGCCGCGGGTGGGAGGGGGCAACTGTAGGAATGGCTGCAGGGGATTGTGGGATAGTTTTATAAATAAAGGGAGATATAGAGTATCTATATTTAAGAAGAAGTTTCTATTCAAAGGAATAAATAATCAGTCGTATTATCACATAATGTATGTTTGTGTGTGGCTTTTGCAGTGTATTCTGCAGTTCTAGCACGCATGCCGAAAAACGCCGTCATGAAGACGCTCGCAGATACTGCTGCCTCTAGTGAAAGCTGCCTTCTAATTTAGATGGGGACAAACACAGAACTATGACCACTTCTAAGCTAGCACATCAGGGTCTGATGGAGGGTGTGCTTTTGATTAGTGTCCCAGCTTTACGTTACATGCCATGGTTACTACTTGCCGAATCCCACTGTAGTGTTTACACGTTGCTCAGATACTTTCCGACATGGCCATGCAGCTGAAATGTCTGTTGGAGATGCATGTTTTCCAAGCTGCTGCTCTCTTGGGTTTACTCCCTGTTTCTTTTTTTAAAAAACCCTCAGATACTGCTTTTATAATGGTTTTAGATTCGAACGCCTTATCGGACATTTCTAACTGCCTTACCACTGTACAACACAAATTGAAAGATGGATAAAATATCTTAAAAGGAGCTTGCAAGTAAGGATTTTCTCTTTTAATACTTGTTTATACAATTGTAATAATGCATTAGATGCCTTATGCTTAGTGTTAGGTAGCTAGTCATGATTAGTGTCATGTGACATACAACCCATAGACCAAATGTAATTTCACTGATGGATTTTGTTACTATTTATCCACTAAAAAGTTAGGTTGTTGTTAACGTGCACTTACAATTTTTTGAGGTATTTTATTCAATGGATATTTTGTACCCTTGGCAAGAGGTGCAGAACTAAGCCAGTAATTTCATGCTGAAGCCCCTACAGATTGATGTCTACACTTGGTGGTTATGTAAAGATATAGCCGGGGATTATTGCATCAGTGTGCACTGTCCAGGCTAATGCTGGGGCATTACTTTGTTTTAAAATTCATTTTTATCAAATCTTTTGTCATTCAATAATTAAACAATAACAGTTTATTAATTTAAATCATATGCCGTTATAACAGTTTGATTACATGACTTTGCCTCCATCAGACTCTGAACTGGACTTAAAATTTGCGCGGGATTTTAAGGTACAGGTCTTCCTTCGCGTTCTTTGCTGATGTTGTGCCCTCTTGTGGTTGCTTTATGTAAATAGCTCTTCATTTGTTCTTTGCTGTATACAGGGCTAAATAGTTTATACTAAGATAATTAAATATTCTCAATATATATGCAAATATAGCTACTTTAAAAAATTTCTTTTACAAATAATTGAGCTTTAGTCTATTTATATATTCCTTACTTGGCTTGTGAATTTCCAGTACTATCATTGATGCAGGACAGTATTTTTAAATGCCATTTTTATATTTTTTCTTACTTTGAGTTTAGCAAACGAGAATGATTAAAATGCTAAACGTGATGCTGCTTACTAATAAAGCCATAAATCATGCATTAAAAAAATAAAGAAAAAAAGCATGATCAAACTGCAGAACCGAATGCCAATCAAAAATCCAACCGAATGTTTTCAGTATAGGAATCATAGCCCTGGAGTTGAAGCCAGTTAGCTTGACGCTCATGCTAATACCAAGGAACATCAAACTGCAGACTACGGCATCTTTTAAGAAGGTCACTTAGGACAAAAGCCTGGTGCTGCTTCTCCCAGGAGTGACTCTGACGCCTAACAAACTCTTGCCTTCCCTGACAAGTAACGAAAGTATAATTGAGACCAGAGTGCATTTGAAAACAAGGCACCAACAGACACCAGGAATGAGCAGTCAGCCCACCACTTCTCATACATTGAAATTTGGGCAGGAGTGTTGGAGCATGTACGTAGTGCTGGGCAGTGTCGATTTCAGGGGTATTTTGGCGATGATCAGACCAGAGGATGAGTGTTTGGTCCCAGTGGACCTGGCATAAGTACAGTCGGTACTTATACACGGATTAGCTTGAGCAAAATATGTTTGTTTGGTCAGTTCTGCCTTCTGTAGGAAAGCATTTCTGGTAATTGTTTTTATGATTTGATTTGGATGGCTTCTGCATAGGGCTCCATTACCATAAGTGCCAACAGGGCAGTTACCACCTCAACATTTTTTTTTTTAAAGAACTGGCCTCCTGGTCTTACGGACCTGGCAATTATGGAATAGAACTGGAGGCCGCCCTCATTTGCCGCATAATGGGATATGATGATAGAGGAGGGGTTGTGGTCGTCTGTGAGAGCTGTGTTCCCCAATGAGGACCTTGAGGTGAATGAGATTCTGATTCATGTATGCCTTTTGATGATCAAGAAGTGAAGATCTGGATTGTTTTAAATGGTCATTTCTAAATCTATGTATTCGCAGCTGTCGCGGTGGGTTCTAGAGGGTACGGCATCACAGCACGATATCGTTTCTGTGACCTTTCAACTTCTTTGTATTTCATTTCCTAGCTTTTGCTTTTGTTCTAGAGCTCCATAACAGGTGTAAGTAGTTAGTTGCAAGTTTCCTCCTAGTGCACGACAGGGTATGTGGAACCAAATGAAACTACCTCTCTACCACTCACTATGTTTTTTTTTTTTTTTTACAGGATTTTTTTTTTCCTTGTAGCCTGATTTGTATTTATTATCCAGTTTTTGGACAATTACCTCAAGACATTGCATCAGCTAGGTGTCGCATAGCACCAGCTTGGCCCGTTTGACAGCTGGCGAAGGCTGGTTTTGTATGGTTTTTCTTCACTTATATCCGTAGGACAACATGCTCCTCACCAGTTCCCTGTTCCTTCTTACTGACAGTGTTGGTTATCACCACAGCTCGCGTCATGCTACGCGTTTGATTATACGTGTGATTACATATGGATTTGCACGTATAAAGAAAAAATAATAATTGATCCTCCTTGCTATATGTATTAAAAATAAAGATTTTCTTTCTGACAGATTTGAACATTTTCAGCCTGAGTATAAGCTACTATTTGAAAGGTGTTTTTTAATTGTTGTGCAACTTATCGGAGCAGTCTGCTGGTTTTTTGTGGCCTCATTGTCTCACTCTTGTTACGGTTGTATGGTTGAAGCTGTACTGTGTAAGGGCATGGGGGGTGCAATGGCGTATGTAAGCCTGGTCTCCCCTGTCCTCAACAACTTGCACAATGGAGTATCTGGTGAAAGCAAAGACGAAAATCAAATATGCTGCTACTACTGCTGCTGTCCATTGAGCACCCATGTTGTGGTCTCCGTCATTGTCTCGTGTTGGCATTGTTATTATGGTAACACATGGTCTGTCTTCTTTCTGGACGTTGACAAGGTATGGTGGGGTGTATGTGTCCCACCGGCCAGCAGGCCTGGGTTTTCTGCACACCAAACAGAATCTGTTCGTTTTCCAAACTCTCATTCTGCCGTTCGATCCAGTGTGACTTTCTCGTACACTGTGAACCTTACACCATTACGCCGCTAGTAGTGCGCGAGAGGCCCAGATTGCTGCTGAGGAATATTTTAGAGCAGGTTAGGAGTGATACGGGAGACAAGTAACCAGTTTTACAGCCAAAAAAGAAGATAAAACTATAACCGCTCACAAAAGCTGTTTCGGTAGGCTGCATGAAATCGATTTTATTATGTACAGTGAAAGAAATAAAAACCTGAAGATAAAAAATATTTAGTAGATGCATGTCCAGAATAGATATATGAATAAAATAAACTGGATGTTGTCTTTCAATAATCCATAAAGTAAAAATACTTTAGTAAATGTACACTCTGTTACATCTCTGTGCCTATAACTGTATGCCTTATAACCAAGAGAAGCTAACCAACTGATTACCCGTAGCAGCTTAAGTTATACATTCACAGGCTTTTTAATATCGGCCTTTGAAGTCAGTGGGACATGGTATTTCAGTCCCTCTTGAGCGTATGTGCAGCAGACCCTTGCAACATGCCTGTATGTACTGCACGTCACAAATGCGAGCAAGATTTGCGAAATCAAACATGAATGCCTTAAGTAAAAGTGAAGCTTTTATCATCCAGGCTGGAAGTGCACCATACCGCTCGGCGTGGACACACAGTACCTCCTTATCTACGTTTTGCCTCCTCAGTAAATAAAGTTGTTTTTTTTTATTATTATTTATTTCTTTTTTTTTTTGTCCAGTGCATGTGTGCATATCCCAGACAACGTTGTCCGCGGCGTTACAGGGTGAACAGTCCTTTTCATGAGGCGGAACGCCTCCCACGCGGAAGCGCTTAGTGATAAATTACTCATATGAACAAGTTCTGTGGACCCTGCAGATTTTTTGTTGGGGCTTTAGTCGTATGGCATTATGAACCCAGCCTCGTTATTGTTGTTACTAGATCCCATGTTCTGTTAGCAGTGCTGCAGTTTCCACTCTCCTTTGTGTTATTACAGTCTCTCTCTTCTTTAATGTTAGTTCATCATGTAATGTGTATATATAAAAAAATCACATATGTTTGGAAAATCAAATAAAGTACTGATTATAGTGCTGCAGATGTTTGGCTGATTTTGTTTCTGTTTTTGTTTGTTTGTTTGGCTTCTCAGCAAACAGTTTATCAGAGAACAACTCTATATGTTGGTTTGTGACTCTCAACAGAACCTGCTGTCCTGCATATTGGATGACGAGGAAGAAGGACATGGCTGAGAAGATTTTGAATTAATTCCAGCTGATTGCATCCTTGTATGAAAAGTTTTGAATTCTGTCCTGCTGTTTGTCCCCTTATGTAAAAAAAGTTCCACCTGTTTCTTTTCTTTGGCACTTCCTTTCACCAGTATACGCATTCCATGGATGAGAACAACCACGTCTGTCATGTTAGTCAGGTTCATGGCAAAAATTCAGTTGATTTGGGTTTAATTCACTTAGGAATAATAATAATGATGAAGACGATGATGAAGTTTGCATGTTTTCGATTTGTTGTGCAAGTTTCCTGTTGCAGTCCAAAGATATCCAGTTAGGCTAATGGTGTCTCTCTGTTGCCCTTAGTGTATGATTGTGTATGTGCCCTAAGATGGGCTGGCATTCTGTCTAGGGTGTAGGCCAGTCGGCTACCCTCTGCTGTCTGGGATAGGCTCCAGGTCCCTTGGTGACCAAGATAAACAGGTTTGATGGATTTTTTATTGCTATTTGCTGAGCTACCACAGGATGGCGATACATTTTTGCAAGGTTTTTATTGCATTAAAAATGTTATCTGGGTGTTGCTGTATATATCTCATGCTTGCAACATGTAGCAGGATTACAAGAGTATTTGTGCTTTTCCTGCAGTGTCCCAGTTTCTGAATCTACAGGATGTGTGAAATCATGCACATGTATGGTGCATGCATGACGTATTTTATGCAGACACTGAATGCTTGGACTGAATACGGAACTCTGATCTACATAGAAACAGTAGATGCCGTCTTTTGGGTTGGTCTGTGCCAGACGCATTCACTGGCCTGCTGCAAATTCATGCATATTTGACCAAGCCATGTGAAGTTGCCATTTCTACACAGCATTCAACGTGGGCTGTACAAATGCATGGTAAAAACATTGCTTTTTACTACCATGCAAAGCCTTACTTAAAACTTGCTGCTTTTACTTCCTGCCACTGACTTTCCTCCTCCATTAATGCCTGTTTGTCCAAAAATCAGTCACAGTTTTTGATTTTGATTAATTTATCTCTATTATATTACAGAAGCTATACTCCTCTGGCTCCCTTGCAGCTACATTTATAAATATCTGCATATGATTATTCTTAAAAGCGACTTTCTGAGAAGTCAGTTCAAAAACAATTCAAGGCAAAGTGTTCTGCAAATGGTACAAAATATGGCTGAAATATTTATTACAGAAGCATCGAAAGCATAATGTTACTTTAGTTTGTTGACATAGTCTTCAGGAAAAATATTTCACAACGCAGAAAAAGCCTCTCGCTGACATTATCTCTGTATAAACTTCTTAAAGATTCAAATTTCTTTCGTCAGGTCCGCAGGCATGAAGATGGAAAAAAAAAGATTTATCAGTGCATCCAGTCACTCAGAGACAGTTAATTGTCAGTGTTCATCCACAGGAGAGACACTTGTGTATGTAGATAAGAGGTGGTGTCTGCTGGTTCTCTGAGAGGCCGTTACCCTGCACGCTTAAGATGGGGAGCAGAGGATAGGAGCGAGACAGGAGGCCGCAGGGCTGAACCACCGTCGACTGCCATCAGGGAAACTGCCGTTAAACAGCCCGGCGTAGCTAACTATCTCAAAGGGTGTGTCCCTGCAGCATTTAAGTTACTTAAAAAATGCAGGGTGTTTTGATGACTCTCAGAATTTTAGTAACCGAGCTAGTGTTCCTGTCACCCCAACCCTAAGGTTCAGCTGTGTGGTGTGTCCAGGGGAGTAGCTAGATTCTGGGCTCCCTGACAAAATGTCACCTTGGGGCCCCCCACCCCTTTTCCATTATATTATTTTATGGATTCAAGTGCCTATGTAAGATTCTGGGCTCCCTGAATCTGTCAGGGTATCCACGCCCCAAACACCCTTGGGTGTGTCCTCTGTGCTTTTGACAGTTTTCAATTCATTGTCCAGGTTATTGATTGATTTTAGTTCTAGTACTTTTTTGCTGGTGGAATTTCTCAGTATATAATTTTTCAGTGTTGCAGTTGTTCTAAGCTCATGTGAAGACTTTCCATTGTCATTCATTGGCATGTAAATAACAGTACAAATCATAATACTTTTAATATGCAGCATGTGCAATTAGTATTAGTAACACCCACTTTTGTTTTGGTCAGTCTTCTGCAGGAGTAACACATTCATTAATCCATCAAAATTCACACCAAAAAGACAAACAACAAATAACAGGATGTTTTGCCAAAGAGCCACTTTCACATTCAGGTCACACACTATAGTTATCCCATGAATGGCAGTGGAATTTCCCACGGAGGGGATCAATTGGGAAAACCTACAGCAGACCTTTCTTAGCATATATAACTGATAGGGTTATACAGACTTAAAGTTCCCAACCTTTTGACGTCCACAAACCATTTTACGTTATACAAAAATTTTACGAATTGGTAAAACAGGCAGCATCGGGGGGGCTCCTACAAGCAGGATAAATCACATTTTTGTCGATCACTGCATTTCATTTTACAGTGCGGAAAGATCCTGTAACATACAGGAAGGGTGGCAACCCACTCCCAGTTTTCCACGGCCTGGTGGAATACTGGCTGAGACAGGGGTTGGGAAGCACAGATGATCAGCTGGACAGTTATAGGAGGCATAGAGAAGACCAGGAATGGCTAAGCCCGTGGTCCATGTGCTGTTGCTGAGAGCATCGTTGGAACACTAGCATGGTCGTACAGCTAGCATACTCTTAGTGCTTTGCAGCTTGTGTGCCCCCTAGTCTAACACCCCAAAGGCAGTGCCAGCCCAGCCATTCACTGACTCTGGCGTCAGCTCCCCGTGTTTGGTCATGGACGATCCCAGGGGTGTAGTCATATGTTTTAGGGACAAGTAAAGGGGATTTTAAATACGTATGTTTGGTATCAAGTACTAAGTAGACATGGGAGTTTATGGGTTTATTTCTGTCCTGTCGTATTAATAGTGTAGGAGCAGAATGGGCCACACCTGTGCTGCATATGCAACTGACTGATACAGATAACTTATCTTCCTCCATATGTCTGAGGTTTTCTTTTCTTCTAATTGCAATGTAGACATACGTTTTACTAGGAAGCTGGGGGGGGCGTTGTGCAAACTGACACAGTCCTGGCGTCCCAGTTGAAAGTGGTCATGTGAAATCCCTCTGTCATTCTAAATTTACATCTTCCCATTGCACATTGAAGCTGATTTTAAACGTTGCATGTATCGTTTTTGTGTGTCTCCGTGTATTTTACAGTTTTTTCCCCTCTTCTTTTTAATGTTCTACAAAAACCTTCAGTTTTCAATTGTTCAATTTTCATTCTGAATGAGCTAACAAAGGGTTGGCTGGTGGTTGAATATGATGGGCTTATTTTAAGCTAATTGGAGAGGAAAAGTGAAAACATTTAAATGATGCCTTCTAACAGTGCATGGCCTACAGTGGAGATCTCCAAACTGGTCACATTAGCCATGATTGGTAGTGGTTTATGTGTGTGTGTGTGCATACATGGCCATATGTCATGCCCTTTAAGTATCTGTGTATCATACATTTGGACTAGGTTCTGGGTTAAACAGGAGACTCTAATGATGTTCACAGTGTTTTCCCTGTCCATGTGTGTCTGAGCGTGTGCATGCGCACATCTCGTGTTTATCATCAATCTGTTTCTCTTGTCCTGCCTCGCAAATTTAATCTGGGGTTTCACAACGGTTCAGCCAAAGTTCTCAAGGAAGCAACGCTGAGGGGAATGTTTGCCGCCTTTGATGCAAGTCATCCATAAGTCATTATTGCAACCCCGCCATGTGATTCAAAGAATTTCTCAAGTGTATTACGGGCTGGCATTATAGGAAAAAAACTTAAGCTAGAATCACACTCTGGCCTAGTCAAGGGAATCACTGAATATCTGCATCTATGATTTTTCTCCTTGTGGTAGTTAATCAGGCATTCATACTATAATACATTTAAGGCACACATACACAAAGTATAGTATGACTGAATATGTAGTATCCGTCTTCTGTTTAATAAATAGTGGTTTGCATGGACACTAGTTCAAGCAGAATAATTGTTAGCAGTTTCACATTTGTCTTTCTAAATGTATAATCCCCCTGTGAAGATGTAATTGCCATAAGATGTAATTGACTGAGAATAGAGAAAGTTGATCGTAGATTGACCTCTTTCACAGAATGCTGTCTGACTGAAAAGTATTGGCTGCTTCTACCCCATGTCAGCTATTGCTTCAATTACCTCACTTCCTGTTTTGAAATGACACGGGCAGGCATGTGGCTATGAGTGTGGTTTGTCTAATGCCTGCAGCCCTATAATATAATCATGTTTTACATATAGCAGCTTGGTGTGTGGACTCATACTGCCGTGCACCATTACCCTCATGTTTCAGATATGTAGTTACAGCATGGTCATATTTGGAGGTACTTGTGGTCCAGCTGAGGTGGCTCGCTGGGCGTAGGACCACAGCAGGAAAACAAAATGAGGAGAGAAAAAAAAATCTGTCCTCTATTTCATGACACAAATCAGTCATACCAAAAGTGGGTATTACTCATAAGCCTTTGATCGTGACATTTTCAGAAGTAAAGTAGCAGGGAATTGACAGCCCCCTTAGTGATGCTATGCGTGTTCTGAGAGCATCCTGAAGTGCACACTTTCGCTGCAGTAATGTAATTAGTCATAAATTCTCTATATGAACAAGCACATTTTTATATATATAGATGGAGAGACAGCAGCAGAGATTGGGTTGAGTAGAGGGATAGATAGATGGATGGATGGACAGAAAATACTGAAAACTTTAAAGTGTCCATCTTACCAGACTTTCCTGCATTGTTTCAAAGAAAGGAAAGGAAAACAACTTGGTTTCCTATTTCCTGCCTGATTACTTTCCATGCAAGCAGCAGTGGATAGCAAGGGTTGGAAGTGTGTGTGTGGGGGGGGGGTAGAGAAGCAAGAAAACAGAAATGGAAACATTTTTGTCACTATTCAAATATGACAAAGAAACCATGTCATAGTTGTCAGGTTGTCATAGTTGGGATTAGGGTTTTTCCCATAAAAATGTGAATGGAGAGTCCCCACAAAGATATGAATACAAACATATTTGTTTGTGTGTGCAAGTACATGTGACTCCCCACCATTGAGAAACCAGCTTGGAGAGAACTTCCAAGTGCTGTGGTCTGGCTAGGGAAGAGAGGGGACTCCAGTCCTAGGTAGCTTTCAGACTGGCAAGCCCGCCATCTGGGTTTGGAGAGCTCAAAATGGCCCAGCTGGCAGTCCCTGCAGGTCGGGCTGTAAGCGCAGTGGTGCTGTGAAGCCATGCTCTCGCTTGTACAATCAGGGAGGATGTTGCCTTTGTTTGGTGCCAGCCTCCATCTCATAAAGCGCTTGTGAATATCACTATCTCCTTAACCTGCAATCTCATCAGTCTCTCCCTCTCTGCTGTTTGCATCCTGCGCTTTGGTTCTTGGACGAATCCACAACTGTGGCAAGATAAGCATTGTTATTCTAATCTTCCCGTCCAGCTTACTTTACCATAATAAGCATGTATTGCAGCCGGTAATAATAGAATGCTTATTTCATGTATATTGAATTTCACCTTGCATATATTGACTATTAAACAAGGTGCTGAACAAATAAAAAGAAAAATTTTATTTTATTTATTCAATTCCCTGGGCACACAGGTATGTCATTCAAATGTGACAAAGCTGTTTGAGGCCCTGCGGTTCTATGCATTTTAACGTAGTGTCATATTTTGCTTGCGGAGCAAACTTGACTGCAGTGTTGTCATGTTACTCTCAAAATCCACAAACTGGTTAATGATGGATTAGTTCACTCAGCTGGCTTTTGGGATTTTCGAGCGAGCTAAGCTTAGCTTAACTAGCTGCTGCTGGTGCTTTTGCTGGTTAGGGATACCTGGGCTAATCCTCGGTGGAACTTAAAGAGTTACACATGTAGCTTTAATGGTGTGTGCTGAGAGCAGGGCAAGAGAGGGAGTGCGATATAGGACAAAGAGGGGTGTGGGCTGTTTTGAATCCCCAGCTCATTTAGCATCCAGGAGAGAGTGTTTAAGTTGGAAGCCGCTGGTTCATTGAATGGGCCGGTTCCTCTTGACAGTGGTTGAGGAACTGGGCCTAGCTCCTCTCGTTCCACAGCCCGTGCGGTACCAACGATATCCTGCCCCCTTGCACAAATGCTGACCTGCTGGTGCCTGTCGGTGTAGCCCGTGGCCTGGTGCCGGTCCACATTCACGGCCCACTTCCATCGTAATGCTGCCATGTGGCTATGTATCGTCTCATGAGCCGTATATATGTCCATATGCTTACCCTTGTTTTCATATGTGCGTGTGGGTCACATGGTATACGGCAGGGTTTCCTATTGTCCTGTTCCTGTCCTGTTGCTCTGGGTGTATGCGCGTGTGCTCTGTGTGTGTGCGCGTGTGCTCTGGGTGTGTGTCTGTGTGCACTGGATCTGCGCTCGTGCGGAGCACGGAACTCCGGAAAATCTCCCCATTGCTGCGTGTGCGTGTGTGTGAGCGTGTGTGTCTTGTATTCACTTTGGACATGTTCCACAAGCTGGTATTTATAACCCTGCTGTCAAATAAGCTACAGTTAGGCCGTGGGAATGTGGTAAGGGATTTCACCATTATTTTTCAAGTTTGTTATTAAATATTCCCATACGGGACTGTATCCAAACCATCCGACCCCCAGTCCACTACCTTTCCTCCAATGTGCCTATCCTGCCCACCTCCCTTTTAAAACATTGTCTTTTGTCAGGGGAGGAAAGTGCCACAGAATCTATTAACAGTGTTTGCTTGTGTTACTGAGGGAGCAAGTGGGAAGGCCGGACAGCTGCTGGTGGACATCAGCCAGCCCCTACTGCCGCAGTCAACAGGCGAATATACAGCGGAAGGACACGGCGCTTGGTCGCCAGTCCTCACATGTGTCTGGGAAGCGGGATACTGCAGAATGACGAGGGCTCCTTTTTTTCTGTCTGCGCCTTTCGCCGTCTGCGCTTTTTGGCCCTGAACTGCTTCCTGTAGTTTTGCTAACAGAGTCTTTAAGCCCAGATCCAAACTCATCAGTACACTACTTCAATTATACTTGAAGTTAAAGCCCCACAATATTTTAATTTTGTCAAACAATGAAGACATTTGCGACTAGTAACAGTTATTTTAAACACTATTTGTTTTTTTACTAGTCTTGAAATATGTATACCAACAAAAATATGTGTAACTGTAATCTGTAAAGAAGTGTCACTTCTTTTGGGCTTGTTCTGACCTCAGGGTCCCTTTTTTAACTTTGTTACTTAGTTGGTGTTGTGGTGCAGGGTCAGGGATTGTAATCCCATGAATGAAGTTGTAGAATGCCAGTCATAAGCAAGGAAGACTAAGAATCCCAATAACTGTAATCATTAACTGAGCAAAACTGAACCTCTCTCTGCATTCAGCACTCAGGGTTGAATGAGGTAAATGCATACACGCTCACATCTTTCTCCAACTGCAGTGCTGAGGACACACTGAACACGCTCTGAACACGCAGCAGGTCAGACTGAAAGTACCTGTATCCATGATGCATATATGGCCAGGTAATTAGCACAGAGTAACACTCGCTTTAACCCAGGTAATGACAAAACCTCTCACTCACTGGTGCACGGCTTAGCGAATGAGGAAATGGTAAACAAGCGACCGAAAAAATGTCCAGAATTAGCGAGGTTACGTTGCTCATATGAATCCATTAAGCAAAGTATCGGGTGTTTCTTAGGTTAGGTCACAGCACAGTACGCTGTTGTTAACATTCCCTGGATTCTGCCGGATTGCCTTTCTGTTTTTGGTTCTAGTATCTGCTTATTTAAAGTCACATATACATCACGGTCAACCTTCATTACCCTGCTATAGTTTTTCAGATAAAACAGAGATCAGATTTTCTAAATCAAGATTTGAATGTTATTCATTGCTTTTTTTGTCATAAAATTGTAATTTATTGTATTTTAATACTGTGTCTGATTACTACTGACACACCTGTTAGCCCTCTCTCTAACTGCAAGCATGGCAGCTAATTCCAATTATAGGTCACAGCAGGAAGAAACAAATATTGTTTACCATTAAAAAAGTCTGTGGATGTAGGCAGATGGAATTCACCCTTCAGGTCACCAATCACAGGTTCATGCTATTCTGCAGAAAGGCCAGCTTGCTTATGTCACTTGTCCATTTCAGACCTGTACTGGCCCTCTCTGTGCCACCACCAGCCCATGGCACCTTTTGGGGGCCCTCTCACTCGCTCCAGGTCTGTTTTATATTTTTGGTAGTTATGCGTTTATGGATTAATGGGCTGGTCACCTGACTTTCCCCTGACCCAGGACATCATCGAGACTGACAACAGACTCACAAGTTGACCTGTATTTGGCTTCAGAAGCAAAGTTTAGGTCCAAAGAGCAACAGCTTTGGCTTAAAGTAGAATACAGCAAGCAGTGTGTGGTGTGTGTGTTAGTGTGTGGGTTTATATTATACCAAATTATACCATATTATACAAAATGTCCCCACAATGTCGCAAAAACCTGTTACTTTTTAGCTTGTAGTTTTTCAGGTCCCCACAAAAATCTGTAAATGCAATGAAAAAAGTAAAAATGTCGAAAATCTTTTATTTGGTTTAGTTACCTTTGATTAAAGTTAGGACTGAGGAGGGGTTAAGGGTGTAGTGAATGGGATTAGGGTTTTTCCAATAGAGATGAATGGAGATTCCCCACACAATGACAGGAATACAAACGTGTGTGTGTGTGTGGGGGGGGTGATATATATGACTCACGCACACCCCCTATCTGGATGCCTTCCTTGCCAGGGCATTTTCCATAGTTTACCTTCAGATAGCTTTATCACTGGCAATGCCATGGCTCAGTGCATAGCATAGCTCTACAGCCTCAGCTCCGGAATTTAGCATTGGAACCTCAGGCCCAATGTGTGGAATTTCTGCTGGTGTTCTGCACATTTACATTTACATTTACAGCATTTGGCAGACGCCCTTAGCCAGAGCGACTTACATAAGTGCTTTAAGACTC
>JAODKL010000112.1:1302280-1358381 GCA_026780765.1 Petrocephalus schoutedeni
CCAGTCGGGGGGGGGGGGGGGGGGGTGAGGAGGGGTGGGAGAGCATTTTAAAAGGCGTGGATGGTTGGAATGAAGTGAGCTGTGGCAGGACTCGCTCTCTGCACCAGTGCAAGGACGCCCGAGAGACCCCATCTGCCCCTATCTGAGTCTGTCTGTCCACCCATATGTCAGTCTAATGAGTCCAGCAGAAATCTTTTCCTGTTTCTGCCCACTTTTCACTACTTTCTCCTGGGTCCAGGCAAAGCACAAAAACCCGCTTACATCCAAATGACATGCTATCATCACTGGTAGGGGCACAAATACACAAAAAGGAGGTTTGACTTAAAGGATTTTGTCAGGATACACAGATGGACTCTTGCCTCAGAGGCGTTAAATCATAGTCCAGATCAAGCACAAAGGTCAGTAAACGCAGTCACTTCTGTGCTCCAGTCCTGAAGCATTCTTATTTTTTAATTAGTATTTTTAATTTGGCTCTATGGGGAGTTTTCCTGCAAGGCAGCCCCCTGCCGTATGTCACCTTTATGCACTCTTTTGACAAGAATTATTACGTTCCAGTGTTTCGAATGCCGGAATGTGGGTGACCGGCACCAATTACAACCCGCTGGCTTCATAGTTACTACACGATGGAAAGTGAGATGCTCTTCAGAGGGCAGCTTGTGTTGGAGGTAGCTGTCCAGAAAGTTAAATGTCAAACACAGTTTTGAAGCTGTCTAAATTACTGAAGTATTTCTCAAGTCACTCAGGATCCTGCTATACCAAGGTTTTAAAGTTTGATCATTAGATTGCTTCATATTTGGGTTTTTAGTTTTCTGTATAAGGTGTATTGATCCCAGAATTTCCCCTTGGGATCAATGAAGTTACTAATAAGTTTAATCTTAATGCTATTCAGTAATGTGGGAAGTTATGCAAAAGTGTCATTTCAGACAATAACTGGACATATTTATTAGAATATTTGTTGAAGTTATTTACATTTACAGCATTTGGCAGACACCCTTAGCCAGAGCGACTTACATAAGTGCTGATTTGTTAAAAGTGAAATTCATGGAACAGTCATAAATGACACTTAGCTTGCGGGGGCACGAGTACCTTAATTAGTAACTCAGTTACTATTAAAGAACAAATCATGAACATAGCAACTGCATGAAATACATGAACCGTGATGACTGATTAATGATGGACGGACATGGGATCAGTATGTAACTAACACCTAGTTTATGATTATTTACTACATTGAGTAAGTTTTTATTTTAGATCAGTCCTGAAAATAGCATAGCACACGCACCGGGTTTGTTTACGGTCGGACGAGGCCTCGCACGCTGTTCAATTGCACCGATTTACAGACGCTGCCTACCGTTTCGCTTTTGTTTAGCGCGATGAAGTGGCGCTTTCTTGCCTCCGCTGACCGTGCGCCTCGATGTGTTAAGGGTCGACACGCATAACAACAGCCGCAGGTATCAGCACATTTTTCAATTACTTTATAGTAATAGAAGCAGCTACGAGCAGCTGTGAGAAATTATACCCTCCGACACACCCCCAGCAACAACGGATCGTAGGAACTGTAAGTGTTTCAGTACTGGAAAAGCGAAGAGGGCGTTTTCGTCTATACCTTAATCACAGAAGGTGTATTCTTATACACAAGCGGTGCATGGTACGTCTTGTATGACTTGTTCATGTTTTAGCATCTTTATTTAGAAAACCGATACAGGAAACACCGCCACGTTTTCCATTTGGTCTTTCTGTCGGCTCCTACCTCCCTGGATTACATCCCCTTGCCAGTGGCCATCCTGAAAGCCGTCCAGGTTGCTCGCCTTTAGCTGAGCTGGACCGTAAAGTTGTCATTTTTAAATGCTCGCGTGTTTTCTGATGCGTTAACGAAAAGTTATTTTGTCACCCGTCTCTGTGGGCTGTAAACTAGATGACACATCGCCCAGCTAACACATGTTAGTGTTTTATAATTATGCGCTGAGATGACGGTTTATTTTTTTTTTTATGAAACCAGATTAATGCCTCTGCAATACCGATGATTCATTCAAGATTTTCGTCCTAGAATTGCGAACTATCAGATACAGAAACCCAGAAGGTACTGATATAAGCTGCCTGACATCTTTACGCATGCTGGCGCGTGCGCACACCTACACTTGCGCTGCAGCACACTGTATGTAGCCCCCCCCAGGTCTGGGCAGGAAATGTCAGTTTCCTGTCACCCAGCTCTGCACCCCCCACCTCCGTTGTGGCTTTTTCTTTTCACTGTACACTAAACAATACCACTGGACTACATGTGCAGAAACCCCTTGAGATGGAGAGATCTGATTATTGATGTCCATTTCGACCCCAGAACCGAGGCATGTTGCTTCAGTTCTCCCCGCAGGTTCCCCATAATCTCTGATACCTAATTATGCAAGATGCTGTGCGCAGGTCAGATAGGGGGACGTAGGGCAGAGACATTGATTTTATTATTGGGTCCGGTCCCTGCTTGAACCGGTTTAACATTAGTTCTAGCATTAGTGTGATTGTATATGATCCTTTTCGTCCTTCCAGAGAGGTTGAGTTCTGTGTGGAATTTAGTGTGGTTAGCAAGTTAAGCTGGTATATCCCACTTACAGTGGCACCTCATCATGAGATTTTCTATCACGGAATGAAGGAATCTCATCTGTTTCCAGACAATGATCTGAGGTAACAGCACGAAGGAGCGGCCTTAGGGCCTTCTCCTGATGCATATCATATGATAATGTTGTTAAAAGTTTCACTGTAGTTGTGAAATTTGTCCTTGCACAGAACTGGCACAGTAAAATGAGACTGGCTAGCAGGGCCTACCCTGGGCCTTCTGGCTCCCTAGGCAAGATTCCTCTGAGCCTGAAACTAATTTTGTCAATTAATTTATATTCAAAACATGTCAGTAGCACTTGGTATCTGGCTGCTAACTAGCTAGCTCATGTCTGTTTCACAAAAAAAGTAGTGAAATATTAAAATCAGTGTAAACAACTAATATCATGGAATGCAAGCAGAGGTATTTCTTCAGATTTTGTTTCACTTGCCCTTTTACATTCCCTCAATGAAATGGTGCCCTAGGCAATCGTCTGTCTCACCTACAGGGCAGGCCGTCCCTGTTAGCTAGGTCATGTGATTGATGATGTACCATCTTGATGCAGCTACTGAATACAATAGGAAGCTTATTTACTTGATATGAATTCTCACAAGACACCTGCTGTCAAGGCATCTTTTCTGTAAAATTGAGGCTAATGCACTATGCATGTTGTGCTATACTGAGTATATGATTAGAGAAGAGATTACAATACTGTGACCAATATATTGTGGTTTATAAGTGAGGAGTGTCTCTGCCTAATTACTTTGCTGATGAATCAAGAAGAATTGTTTATTAGCTCCCCCTGATTTGTACTTACTATATAACTTAACAAATGCACAATACCAGAAAGGTGATTTAATAAGGATTGTATTCTTTTTGGTGATTCACTTCACAGTAAAAAATAAGTAGCTGGCCAACACTCCCTCTTGTGACCAAATGCGCGCACTGCATTTTCTCACTGCACCGCCTCTTGTGAGGTGTAAAACTGCATGATAATCACTGAGCTTTGTGGTAATGCTGCACTGAAGGTATAGAAACATGTCCAATAATCGCATTTGTACTCTGGAGAAATTATTTGGGAATCAAATGTATCCTTAACGTATTGAAATTCAGTTCAATGTCTTTAAAAATGATCTGCCGCTGTTGTTTATCAAGTGCATGACGATGTTATAAATTTTTTAAATGTGAAGTTCCACGTGACTTTTTCCCCAGACAGCAGAAATGGGACAGCTGTCTTGGTAACATGCAGAGTTTTATGTTGAACTGTTTCATTTACAACGTACACATAGGTCAAGTCAGCCCAATTCCACCAAATAAACTTAAAAGGTTAATAAACAATCGCAGCAAAGATCGAATAAAAACAAACAAACAAAGATAATGATTGCTTTTGCTTCAAACAGAAATTATCTTTTCGACGTAACTACGAGGTCACCTACTTTACAGTCCCCATCTGACATGAGGAACTCTCTGCTTCGATGAGTCAGTACCTGATGTTTACTTCTTTCTGTTTATATGCTGCGTTTGATGGTCACATCATTGCATCACCGTTGCATTAAATATAGCGAAACTTCCCGGCAGGGTTGCCGTAAAGGGGGGAGTTAGGACAATTCCCTAAAAAACGTGGAACATAATTGCGTTGGTATGGGTTGGGGGCCCAATTAGATGTACTTTAATGATGGCCAAAAACTCTAAAGTCATCTCTACCGCAGCTGGGGTTGTATTCACATGGACAATCAGAAAATGTGTACAACACCGATAGGCTGGCAAATTTCACTACATTTGGATAGACTGGTACAGGAGACCCAGCCGCACTAGATTCATTTTTCCTATTGCTTTGTTTGTCAATGGACGTGACGAAATTCACTTTGCAGCTGAGCTCTCAGATGCTCAGTCCGTTTCCATCTTTGAAATATATGATACCAAAGGGCAAGCATTAGTTTTCGAGCATAACAGTTGGATTAAAAGGACACAGTTCTAATTTCAAATAAGCTTACTGTTTCCGTCCTGTCATTTCGAGAAAAACATCCAAATGAATCATGCGAGTTGGGGGATTCTAGTAGATTCCATCGCCGCTCAGATTGGGGAGGGTAAAAAGTGGAAAATGTGACTTTACTGTATTTTTGTTATTTTCGTGCAAATTGCGGTTTGTCCGGTGTGCTGCGGGGCTGTCCGGCAGGCTGTGAAAGCCGTCGCACAGCGGAGGCATGGAGAGAGGAGGGCG
The DNA here is from genome assembly GCA_026780765.1 of Petrocephalus schoutedeni. Taxonomy (NCBI): domain Eukaryota; kingdom Metazoa; phylum Chordata; class Actinopteri; order Osteoglossiformes; family Mormyridae; genus Petrocephalus; species Petrocephalus schoutedeni. The sequence continues at coordinate 1,307,086 of JAODKL010000112.1, forward strand.
AGACCTGACTCACCGGCCGAGAAAGGGAATCCCGAAAAGAGCAGGGAGCCGGCGCTGCGTCTCATCCCCCGCTTTCTCCCTTCATCTCCCACTCCATTGATCTTGTTGTTCTTGAAACGAGTGGGAGCTCGGTGTCACTTTCTCGGTTTTGGTGTGTTATATTTAGAGTTGCGGTTACCGTTCTAACCTGTCGAGAAAATCCCGGGATTACAATTACAGCGTTAACAATTTCGCTGTGCCGCGCGATGTGCAATGCGATGACATGTAGGTGTTGGGGGGGGGGGGGGGGGGGGGCAACGGTGAATTAAGAAGCGAAAGTGCTTAAGATGTAAGAATTGCTGCCTCACCCGGCTCAGGTGTCCTTCCACGTTCGTTTTTATGAGCACGCTGTGCAAGTCGATGAACCCGTCTGTTTACTGGGAGCTGGAGGCCAGCGTAGCGTTCAGGAAGGGGCGCAGGAACACGGAGGGGGTATATGTAACCTCCCACAATAAATAAGTAATAATATATAAATAATAATTTGACCTGCCAAAAAACGTGAGGCGTGGATAAACCGACATACTTTTGACACATTTGGATATGAGAAATCAAGCATGAAGCATTTAAATTAATGAATTACACTGTTCTGCCTTAGTCACAGTCTTTGAGGCAACCACCACAAATTTAAGTGAATTAACGTGAGTTTTGTTGCATGCGAGTTTCTTGCTGAAGCAGCCGTTTGCTAACTGTTCCGTGGTTGAAGCCGTGCGGAAACATCCCTGTAAAAATCCCCTTCTGCATCAGTCCTAGACTTTTTATGGTAATTTTGTAACTCATTTTGTTGTCCTCAATAATTCTGGCTGTTGTCAGCGTGATGTGGTCATGGCATAAATGTGCAAAATAGCAAATGTCTAATTTGAGATGTTTCACCAGATGTGTGACAGCTATGTCTTTTTATATTTAAATACACAAATATACACACATAAATGCTCTAGATTCTCAGAGAGGGAGTTTTTTTCTGGTCTGGGAGTAGTTATCTTGGAGTCTCAGAGCCAAACTGCAACAACACTGTACCACACCCTCTATCCACCCGCGTTTTTTTACGCACCGCCTCTTACTTTTTCTTTGCATGTGTTTTGGCTCTGTTCTTCACTGCTGTACCCCCTATCCCCAGCCACCGCTGCCCCGCCCTCTCACAGCACCTCCCTGCCTGGCCCCAGCCATCTGTGTTGGTTGGGGCTGCCGGCATTCCTGGCATTCCGGATGGCTTCCTGAGAGAGGGATCCCACGGGCAGGCAACCCGCATCCTTGCCCCGTGCACCCTGCCGCTCGCTCCCTCATATTTACGCTCCAGAACATTCCCCTCCTCGCTGACGTCGTCCGTCTCACTTTCTCAGGCACTGCACAAATAACAGCATTCATCATGTGCTGTATATCCAGTGTAATAAATGCTGGCCGATTTTAATGGAGAATCGATACGTTTTATGTAAGGGTGTAGCTGAGGATTGAAAGACGCGAAGGAGACAAAGTACCAGTATGAGATTCTTGTTGCGCTGAAGGCATCAGAAGGAAGGACAACGTAAAAAAGAGAAGTGGGTGGCAATGACATTCTCATACATATCATATTTATCAATCCATTCATTTTCCATACCACTTATCCGGTCCACGGTTGTGGTGATCCGGATGCCTGTCCTAGCGATCTCAGGACATAATGTAGGGGGCACCCTGGATGGGATGCCAGTCCATCTCAGTACACATATCATATTTATCAGTAGTTATAAGTAGAAGAGTATGTTTCTTGTACAATTTCCCTTCTATGCCTCTCAGTTGACTTGGTTTTTGAAAGTTTTAGGATACCTTACAAGGTAGAGGCATTGACCGTTGCAAGCCAGATGACCTGAGGTGTAACATTGTCAGTGTAAATAAGATACTGCCACGCTGTACTGGATAAGCAGGTCGAGCCTGGCTGGATGGATTGCAGGTGTTCACCTTTGCCCCTCAAGAATATAAAGAACGAAACAAATAATAAGAAAAATATAGGGAGACAGATGAATCTGGAACCAAACACAGCTAAGAAATGCATCGTTTAGTCTATGGGCACTGCTGGTGACAGTGGCTGATAAAAGGGGGTTGAATATGCAGATATACATACAAATATATCCATCTCCCTCACAGCCAACCAGGGAACCCAGCTGCTTTGCGGGGGGAGAGACTGGGAAACACAACAGAGAATTTATTGGCGAGTATAGCTCTTGGCCCACTTTGTACATATTAGAGCTTGGCACCTGATAACTCCAGCACATCCTACCATCTGAATTCCAGAATGTTCTTTAAAAAAAACACTAAATCCACTAGGGGTTTCTTTCCATTTCATATTTAGATTTTTTTTTTACTGAAGAAAAAAGTTCATAAGTGCAGATACCTGATTTCCATTATAGTGTCCTTCAGACATACAAATGGCTTGTGTAATTCTTATGGGAATCAAAATACAAGGACTTTCTGTACTTAACTAGAAGTGGTTAACGTAGTTAAAGTTAAGTAGGATGCTTTTAATGACATGGTAGTATTGCTAATTCACATTTTTGTTGAAAATTCATGAGGATTTTAGTATGTTGGCCAATAGGTTTGCTCTATAATCTGTCAGAAAAAAAGGTACAGCCCTGGTACAGTATTGTTCCCCAAGTTGCAAACAACAATAATGTACCCCCAATGGTACAAAAATACTCACCAGAGTCAATTTCTGTACCTTAAATTAGACCACAAGGTACAGTTACCTACGGCTAGGATACAAGTGGCAGACTCTTGATGGTACAGCCCCAGTGACAAGCATTTGTTCCGTCAAAGGTTCATTTCTTTCTGACAGTGTACATGAGGGCCTACCCCCTTGCTGCTAAGCAGTTTTGACTAAGTCCGTGAGAATCTCGCTGGCAGAGTTATTCCGTTGCCTCACGCTTACTTTTCTGATGCCTGAGGATGCATCGCAGCTCGCTGTGAAAAGCCGCGGCTGCCTCAACAGGTGGAGCCACAGAGCCGCAGAAGGTCTAAGCAGGGAGGAGAAGATCGGGCTGGTCGCATAGTTCGCCAATAGACTGCCCCGGCGGCCGTGAAAACAATGAGACACAGAAGTCGCGTTGATGTCAAAGCTATTTTTGGTGCTGCCCGCCTATTTTAGTTTCCTGTGGGGCTGGACTTGCTTGTTTGCGCCGCTCGGTCGCTCCGCGCTGCTCGCCTCTAACCTCCCGCACTTCTCCGCGGGACAGCGATTTCAGAAGCGCTTTAGTGAAATCGGCCAAGAAGCGTGTCCGGCTTCTAATCAATAACGAATTATTATACTATTCCTAGGCTCACTAACGCTGCAAATGCAGTACTATCCGAATCTTGCTTAGAAATATATCCGCACAACATTTTAAGCGTAAATCTAAAATCTTATCAGGAATCTTCCCGGTAGGGTAATTGAATGTCTCGTTTTTAACACAAGGAATTTATTTCCAAAAGAAATAATACGGTTTATAAATCGTTTATAAAAGTCGTATAGTGTGAAGTGTTTAACGGGGCTACGGTCAGTTGGCATGCAGTTTTACAGAAGAAGTGAGTCTTGATTCTTTTTTTTCTATATATAAATGTATTTTGCGAAACGACTCTTGCAGGGCAACATTCATGGTACAGTACATCTCGTACTTATGCGCGACAAACTTGGGTGTTCGATTAACCAAAACAGGTTTGTGACACTCCAATAACATTTTGAAAGCGCTTTCAGTAGCTTGTGTAATCTGGATAACAGCTGCATAAGAATGTGTCTTTGAATGCATAAATGAGACAGAGGTATACAGGCTGCAGAAATAATGGTACCATTGATTTAATTAAGACGTCACCATCACCTTGTTTTGTTGTCCGCACAGGTGGAAATACGGCTTTTGGTCCGACTATAGAGACGCAGAAACGGGACAGATCTTTTGCGGTACAAACTGGTAAGTCGCTTTCATTTTTCAAAAATGCTGTGACATATCAGCTGAATCGGGCACACTATGGCAGTCAGTCGCGCTACATTCATCTAGGGCTGCAATGACCCGGTATACACGGCAGGCTGCAGTTGTAAAACCTTTTACTTGTGAACAGGCTGCGATATCGACACAAACCAATAATCGTTAAACGTACCAGAGGAAAAAAAACTAATATAATCAATTTCCCCACGTACAATTAGGATATCATTATTTGGGTTGTTGTGGCATTGCATAGGATGTACGGGCGCCCAGCAAAGCGATTATTTCAATATAGTGTCATTAATTAGGTTTATATGGTGGTCAGTAGGCCTATAGCCTGCTTGGAGATAACGAAACATGTTTTCGCAGTGGAGCTGTCTTTAATAGACTAAGTTGTGTCTGTAGCTTATTTAGTTGTATACACATGTAGGCTAGATGTAATTACTGCAATCTCGCTTTTCCTTTCTTGATAACAGACATTTCCCTATCCTCCCCTGGGTCTGGGCTTTATATTTTTTACAGAACATTTTGTCAATTAAATTTGAAAAAGTAACTGTGGTTTTTTTATTATTATTATTATTTTTTGTATTAAAAAATAATTCTGTATGTGGTCTGCATTCTGATGTCGAGGATCAACTCTTACTACGACAAGCATTTGTCAATATATTAAGTAAACACCGAAGAGTGCTGGTTTAGCAGAATCTTAGATTTGGACGTGCATGTTAAAATGCGGATAAAGTGTCAGGCTTGTTTATTTAATACTCCATTATTTAATACTGTGTTATTTCACGCATGTAGCTCGGCGCTCAGCGTGACTTCGGTCTTGAATGTTTCGCGGAATTGCACACGGATTCCCTGAGAATAAATGCAGGGTTAGTTTTAATTTACATCGACTAGTGAATCACCTTACATGACGACAGGGGGAATGAATGCGATCGGGCCACGTTCGGGGATCTAGGAGACGGCGCTGTACCTTGCGGTCGCTCCACCCGCATTTAAGCTTAAACAGATTAGTCGCACCGGTCTGGGATCGGGAAACCTGTTACCGGGCAGGTAAGGCGATCCTTTCCCCTCTGTGTCGCGCAGGTGGAGCTCAAACGCAAAACCTACATAAAAAGAATACTGTAAATCCTTGTTTTGTTCGCCGCACCACTGATTAAATACATTAATTTATGGAGAGAGATCGAAGGGCGAAAAACAATCCTTTCAGTCATACTATATCTGTCCGCTCAGGAACGGGGGGGACTGCGCTGTCTGTCACGCAGTCTCAGCCAATATTTCAGAAATATATTTGTAGGTGCTTAGATGTCTACCATTAACCTAACGTCGCTCCATAGCACGCAGTGAATTGAGATGCACCTCAAAGTCCAATTTCTGATCAGCTTCTCGTTGTATTTTTATTTGCAGTAAAGCGATTGTGGCGATGTTGGTTGTTATTAGAAATTATCAACACATTTTAGGATTTATATTTGTCTTTTAGTCATGGCTAGTTTATGAATTGGCTAGCTGGCGGACGAACGCTGGTCCACGGTATTCTTGGCTACATTTGACAGTTTGCTAAATTTAGGTCGAGGTATGTAAATAAAACTTTACGGGACTGTGGAATAAACATTTTACACTCAATATGAGGTGCAACAGTTGAGGGAATTATTGGGTTCTATTATGACTCCAGGCATTTTAGCTTGTGATGTAGTTGCAAAAACAAAGACAGCACCCTCACTAAAATGGCGTAATGAAATACGCTACGGTCATTTTAAAGCATTACAATGTTTTAAGATAAAACATCAGAAGCAAGTGTTAATATTACAAAATGTGCATGGAAATACACAAGTATCAATTAAATCTAAGCAGTGTAACTGGACACCTTGAGAGTTGAAATTAAGGAATGCCTTTGTTTACTTTGTGATTAATGATAGTTATTTAACAAGGCCAGGGATATTAAGGGCTGTACACTGCAAACTCAAACACTTTTCTTACACTGGTTTTCCTGGGAGGAGTGTCTGTTAAAGGACTGATAAAGTGTTGTTTATTAAATACTCTACTCTCCTAAAGAAATTAATAGGCTCCATCAGTTCCTCACCTTCTAGACACAGCACAAGGTGAAGGAAACCTTGAAGGAGATGCCAGTTCATGGCAGGCCCCACACACACAAAGGCATGCTATGGGCCCTTTAAAGACAGCAGGTCACCTGACAGCACTGCCGAGCCCTTCGTATGACTTGCCAAGAGTATATGACCAATTACCATCATCAAAAACCCTGCAGAGGTGATCATTTAACACTCTCAGTGTTGATTTAACACTGCAGCACTGTCCCTGAGAGAGATGGTAAGACACTTACTGGTAAAGTGGGGATTTCACCATTTATCCATCTTCCATAACTGCTTATCCACTGCAGAGTTGCAGTGCGAGTTGCTTCATGGGAGCAGACAAAGCATGTTGTGACACAGGGTAAAAGAATCATCCTGCAAACCTCTACCAGCCATTTTTAGCAGCTTTGCTTATCTGTTGGGATTTCCCCCTGTGTGTTCCCTTGCAGTTAATTAGAGAGAATGAGTGGTTTTAGAAAGAGGTAGCAATTGAGAGAAGGAAACTATAGTAGGGAAGTGAGCTGTCCTGGCCATATTTGTTTCCACTGAAATGCTGTTTTTTTTAAATCATTAATAGCTTGAAAACCATAAATGTATTCTAACCATGCCTATATTTGCTTGAAGTACACCCTTGTTTGCTTTGTTATAGATCTAACACACATGGCCGTGCTGTGTAAATCCCGATCCTGTAACTCCACAATGTGGGCATGCTTCATTATGGATTTTGATTTTACACAGCTGACCTGGAGCCCAGGGGCTAACTTTAATTGAACTGATTTTATATGCAGTGTACTGAGTGATGGATCACGGTGCTGAAACATGGTGCATTTGAATGATTGTTAAGCAATGTGTTAAGCATTGCAACTATTAAACAGTGGTGTGATGGACTGCAGAAGTAAGAGAAAAAAAAGGAAACTTTATTGTTACAGCTAACAATCCGGTATAATGGGGTGTGGAAGGTCGGGGTTACTTTTAAAGAAGGTGAAAGATTTAGGCTCAGAGTCATTGGTTTGTTCCTTCTGTCACTTCACACAGGGCTGGCCTTGGGTGTTCTGGGATCCTGCTGTGCGACCACCCCCCAGAGCAGCAGAAATCAAACTCTGTCAGTTCATTTATATAAAAGGCATTCCAGTAGTACAGGTTACCTGCTAACTAGCTAGCCTGTGTCTGTTTCACAAGAAAATCCGTGAAACTAGTCTAAATAACTAATATCATGGAATGCAAGTAGAGGTATTTCTGCTGATATATATTTTTTTCACTTGCACTTTTACACTCCCCTAAGCAAATGGTGCCCTAGGCGATTGTCTATCTCGCCTATGGGGCTGGCTGGCCCATCAAACATTCACAATAGTATATTAATATATCATTAATATATCATTTATATATCATTAGTATATATGGGGTATGAATTTGGAATGCTAGACTCAGGCCAAATATACTGACCATTGCTGGACTTGGAATGAAAAAGATTTGCTCCATACCTGATTCTATGCTTTACCATGTAAATCTCGAGTTAATCTTTTGCTTAATTTAATATGAATTATTACCATTACCAGTTATTAAAAATAATACTCTTTAAGCAAATAAAGATAATGGATCAGCAAAGTTTTTAAATATATTAAATCGTAACACTGCAACCCTGCACTGGGTTGGATAATTAAAAAAATGCCCTGCTAAAAGTTAAACTATTAAAGTCAAATCAGACTTCGTAAGAAGCACTATAAAACTTTTATTTGTGTGTCACTCCTGTATTTTTAGTTACATGGATTATAAAATTCCCCAAATTCACCATATTTGTGTAAGCTCCACAGAGAAATCCAGTTCACAGTAGTGACTCAGACATACTTACGGTAAAAAGCCACATTACAACAGCGGGTGTTTTGGAAGACAGTATCTTTGGACGGCGGGGGCCGAGGGGGGTGGCTGGCTGGCCCTCGAGTCTGTCTTGCCGAGGACCCAGAGAGGCCACACTGTGCACTCGGTGGCAGATTGCTCAGGTTGTGTGGCCACACTGGGCGTAATGACAGACACACGCGACTTACACGCACACGTGCACACGGGGAGTGGGCTGCTATAAATAGCCGCACGCGTGTTAATGCAAACCTTAAGCGAGGCCATTTCAGAGGCGCAGGACCCAAATGTTCCTGACAGCTGTGGATTCCTCCTTCTCACCCCGGGAACGAGGGCAACGTGGGCGAGGGGGAGAGGCTGTGGCAGAGCGACAGCGCTCAGCACATGCCACCGAGACGCAGCATCCATGTCCAACAGGACAGCTGTGGCTTTAGCAAACATGCCTTTAGCCTTACTGCTAGCGAGGAGGTGCTGAAACGCAGAGTGCAGTGTGAAACTTGTCGGACCCTTTCTGAGCAGATGTAACGTTCACTAAATGGTTATCGGAAAGCCGTTTTTAACGTTAAATCCACGTGTTTTGTGTTTTTCGGCTCCCTGGGGACATTTGGTGGGGGAACTTACCAAATTGCATCAGCTGTTCGCTAGCCGCCAGCATCCCATGGGGTTCACAGCAAAACTGTGGCTTTCGACAACTCTGGTGTTGGGCGAGCCGCAGCAGTCTGACATTGCTGTATTGTTTCTGGGGTCTTGGCATGGAAACCAGAGGGAGGGTTTGCCTGTCCATGCACGTGGCACCACCTTCAAACGGACCCTTGTCCTTACAGTGGGCTCTCAGTGGGGGACTGGGGAATCAGAGAGGCAACTGTGCCGTGGGGTAGCCATGTTGCCACTATCCAAAGAAAACCAGTATTTTTTAGATTGAATCTAGAAAAATTATTGTTTCCATGTTGCCGCACCAAGTGCTTTTACTTTGCCTTCTAGGTTAGCACTGTGTGACAGATGTCTTTTTTGTAAATGACGTCCACTGCCAAGATGCCAAAGCTTGTGTGTACGTATAGTAGAGCATGTTTTTATGTTTAACAGAAGGCAGAGACACTGGAGAATGAAGGGTGTGTATTGTGTGCGTATTATTTTGAGTGTTTATTATGAAGATTCCTCCCAGTGTCTCTTTATGGAGTTTCCAGAGCTCCTGAAGGGAGGTAAACAAAGCGATGGTGAAAGGCAGGATACACACGAGGAGGAGACGCGGAAAATAATTAAAAGGCTAACCTTGTTCAATCACTGAGAATAACATTAATAAACCAGCATTAATTAACCAGCTTCTCATTTTGAACTATTTCCCAATGCTGTGGTTGTAACTGTTGCCTTGTGTTTCCCAAACGAATAACCAACTAGGATAGTCAGTACTGACTTAACTCTCTTGGTTTATTAATCCTTAATGATTTGAAGGAACGCCTTACTGCTGAGGGTAAAACGTTTTTGCAAAGAGACAACTGTTTCATTTGAGTATTAAATATTTAGCCAAGGAGCTGCCAGCTGAATTTGAAACCGCAGCCTCAGACGATATTAATTGCTGCGGGATAAAAGTTTAATTTGTGAGTCATGCAGATGACCCTGTGAAACGATACAGGGAACAGGATCAGCCTCAGAGACGCAGCTCCGCGCTGGAAATCCGACCTTCTCGGGCCCGTTTGATGCGCCGCTCTCATTCCACGCTCCTGTCGTCGTCATGCCGATCTCCCTTTGTAGCCCCACGGTCCTTCTGTTGTCATTGCGACCTGCGATTGTCTCCTTGCCGGGGTGTCCTCATGCCCTTCCACCTTATTGTTGGCCTTTGAGCTGGACCACGCGTAATGTCAGAAGCCAGTCAAACACTATTGAATGTAAACATTCCTGTTAAATGTACCATTTTTGGTGTCTGCATCCTTTGACAGTTATATTTGTGATTTCCTATAAGTCTATGCTGTATCTATTGTCAGTAGTTATTGTAGTGTTCGACATTAGTATGGCCCTGTGAAATACTGGAGTGGCGTCTAAGATACCCTCTGCCCTGTGCTTCCTGCGACAGGCCACAGACTCACCATGACCCTGTCCTCGATATGCGGCTCTGATTCAATGCCGGAATGTGTGGGTAGTTGAATAAATTAGTATTTTATTTTAATTCGGTGACTTTGCTGCAGAGTGAATGTCCGCACGTTTTTGTATGTCTTTGGGATTTGACGAATGGCATTTTTCTCCCACGTGGAAGCTTTTCCAAGGTACGTGGAGATGAAGACCTTAGAAGCTCAAAACTCGCCTGACTGTTTAGTGTTTGTTTGCAGGTATTACAGTATTTATAGCCTTTATTCTGGGAACGAACCGAAAGTGCAAGGATGACTAAGTAATGGCCGTTCATGACAGAAAGCATATAGATGGTTTGCAAACATATTCTAAGAAAGCCAGACAAAATCCAGTGTAGCTCTGGAAAAAGTGTAGAAGAGAGCTTAGTTTCAGTATCAACTGTATCAACATTTTCTAGCACTGTAAATGCCAACCCCAACTAAAGTGTTGTGTCATCCCTAGAAAATGGAAAATGGCACAATACGTTCACCAGAAACTTCTTGTCCTAAATAGCGAGAACTGCGTTTTCACCTCTTTGAGGTTACTCCCAGTGGATTTTGGAGGGCTGAAAGCACATCATTCAAGTATATTTCTCTGTTGAAGTTTGGCAAAGGCCTGCTGGTAAATGATGCTCACAGCTGACTGACAGCTGGTAAATGACGACCCTGGTTTTGTAGTATGTATTTGCTTAAGGTGATGTTCATGTAATACTTTAATATGACATGTAGTACATGATTGTAGACAGCCTGGGGCCTCTCCCAGGAAGCTCAGGGTACTAGGCTGGAGACACCCTGTAAGGGATTCCAGGCCACCACTGATCATTCATTCACTTGCTCACATGCTGAGGGAAATGTAGAGATATCATCCTCATTAAATTGTAATAAGTGAATATCTTCAATACCCGTAGGTGTGCATGTGCGAGTGAATGGTGTGTGAGTGTGTCCTGTGATGGGTTGGCACCCCATCCAGGGTTGTCCCCTGCTTTATTTCTGTCTGTCTGCATGTGTGTGAAATCACCAACTTATTCACTGACTTGCCCTGCTGTTGACGTCTTACACACATCTCGCACGTCCCCGGCCTGTGGGTCAGCGCCCCCCCCCCTCTCTGACACTTGCTCCCTGCACACTATGCCGTACTGTGCTCAGCTGCGCCTTAACGGGACGCCTGAGGCCTTGCATTGTGAATGGAGAACCATTGTGAATCACAAAACAGTCACAAAAATGTGTGTGAGGAAGGCTCAAACCTCAGTGGGCAAAAAGACAGATAAGAAAACCATTTGAGGTCTGCAGAAAGTTTAAACATGTCTAGGGGGCATCTCTTTGTAATCAATCTCCTGTTTGTTTATTTATTTTTGTTGAACTCGTACGAATTGAAATCTCAGTAGGTATTCGGTGCTAGAAATAGAAAATAATAAGTGTTTCAGTCACATTTTCTTTTAATAGCAGCTCTGTACAAGGATTAATGATTTGGTTATTAATAAATAAATAATGTATTTCCTTCAAATTACTGGGGGCATGCAAAACAGAGCACTAGGAAAGATTTGGTGGGAAGCCGTGTTTTTCCAAGCGGCACGGCAGTTGCGGTGGGAATCAAGCCTGCCTCCCACGATTCTCCCTAAGCGTTTCTTATTGTTTGTGAGGAATTTCCACCGAGCAAGAGGAAGGAACTTGATTAATGCGCCGGATCCTCACCCCCGCCAAAAGCTGGCACCGATATGAGCCAGATATGCCGTCCCCACGACCGAAATGGACCTGGAGGAGTGTGCGTGGGCCGTGAGCGCTCTCTGGACTGTGTCTATTCAGTTGTCCGGCTTGTAACCGATTGTCACCGTTCCCTTGTTTTCTTTGGGATGCCTGTGCAGAAATTGATCCTTGATTAGAGAATCAATGTCGAGCATTCTTACATTTGCTCGAGTGCTGTGTTTTCTCGGAACCAGGGGCCCATTTTTTATGAATGACAGGCTGAGAAAATCTCTCAGTGCTGCTGTTTTAAGACTCTCAGCTGGGAATGAGTCAATTATGAAAAAAAAAGCCCACACATGTCTGGTATTTTATTCAGCTCCAAAGTATTTGTAATGCTTTTTCTCTCTGTCTTTCTCTCTCTCCTATTTATAGTGAAGCCACATAAATTAAAAATGCATATGCCAGACTTTATCTAGAGGTTTGATTGGAATGAGAGGAAACTCCTTTCATGTGGTCATGACAGTGCGCTGAGGGTTGAGTTGTCCTACAGGTTAAACCTGTACCAGACGCTGAGCAAAACACCAAGAAGCTTTTCAACCAATAAAAAAGTTTTTAGCACCAAACATGCCAGAATACTTATATACCTGATCCAGACTCAGAAATGCGCATACACACCTGTTGATCTGCTAATTAGTCACCGTTCTAAACTAACCAGTCATGTCCTCAGACATACCTGTGAGTCATTCATCATAAAAATGAGGTGTTTCTGTGTTCCAGGCCTTTGAATTACAGATGTGCGTTCCGGACAGAGCTGGTTTCTATAAGAGCCAGGAATAAAGCCCTGGAGTGTCTCTGAATACCGACAGCATTTCGGCACGCCTTCCCTTCATGTCGCTATATGGAGTTCATTCGTCATATATACTCCAGAATTACTCTACATAATATATTCTACATTGCATTTACAAGCAAACCAAGCCTCCGATAGAGTAAATGCTTATGGTGAATGAACATAGGTAAATGAACTTTCTAAGCACAGCATAACTCATCATTCACCATAAATCCAATTACAGGGCAGTGTTATTTTTTCTGTCTTGTATTACATTGACATTGATTTGTCATTTACTTATTTGTTTAGTTAATGTGCATGGTTTTTTAAAGCTGTATCTAACAATATTTTTGAGTTATCTTTTACTTGCAAAGGTGCACCATTGATTTTTCATTCAAATTACAGGGAAATAAAATATGTGTAGTATTTATGGTATGGTATGAGACAGACTGTTGTAATCGCTAATTTTATTTTAATTAGAATTTTGTATGAGCAGCATATCCCTTACATGCACAGCATTCTGTTTTAGTCTTGTTCTTTTTCAAAGCAATCCTGGGAATTTCCCCTGATGAATCCATGTCTTTAACTACTATGCCACCATCTGTCATATATGTGCCATTACATTAGTTGCTGGCTTAAACCTTAAAGCCCCTGCTATGGTTGAGTAATGTGGATGCCCTTTCTTGCCATCATTCCCTTTTTACTTCGTTCCCCCCACCGTGGGCATCACTATGGCTGTTCTAGGGGGGCTTTTGCCTACATCGCGTGTTCTCATTCATTTTCATTAAAATCCCATAAAGCCCATAAATCTTTAGTGATGCCCCCCCCCACCCATGGCTATTTTCTTCAGTGTGTAATTTTACAGTTCACTTTATGAACTGGGTATGAATGAAATTTGGTGGGTGGAGGGCGATATAAAGCAAACACAGAAAAATACAGTATGGCTGCATGTGTCCTCTGCAGCGCGACTCCAAAACAGTGATTCTCACTGGATTTTCTCAGGATAATGCCTTTCCACAAGCCCGCATCCTCTGTGTGACGCTGTGATTATTCAAAGTCCTGAAGCATTGTCAGTGTGGACATCCTTTAGTAATGTTTTAGTCGTTAGTCTGTGATTGGATGAGTGGCTGCCATGGCTGTTGGGCCGGGGCTGAGATGAAGCACTGTAAAGGTCACATAAGGTCACATTTTGTTTATGGTGACGCTGAGATGTTCGCACCACCAGCCATCTGTGGAAAAGATGCCAGTAATCCCACATGAGCCACCCTGATGCCGTATAAACGACCTACACCAATAATAATAACAATTATGGGACTGTATTTTTTATGAAGGGTGTTTGAAGGCAGGGTGCTGTGGCCTGTGGTGGCTGCAGGTTTATTTTAATTTGTGAACCCTCTAAAGCTGATCCCCCTCTGCAGTCCCACCTATACCACTTCACCGGAAAAGCATCCCTAAACTGTACTTTTCGAGTTTCAAGGAGGAAGCCGCAAAAGACGTGTTCTGTCTGTGTTGACTGGGTATAAGTACTCGTCCTGTGCTCTGCCTGTTTTCACTGGGCGTAAATACTGGTACTGTGTTCTGTCTATGTTCAATGGATGTAAATACTGGTACTGTGTTCTCTCTATGTTCAATGGATGTAAATACTGGTACTGTGTTCTCTCTATGTTCAATGGATGTAAATACTGGTCCTGTGTTCTGTCTGTGTTCACAGGGTAGAAATACTTGTCCTGCGTTCTGTCTGGGTTCACTGGGTATAAATACTCGTCCTGTGTTCTGCCTATGTTCACTGGGTATAAATACTCATCCTGTGTTCACGGGGTATAAAAACTCATCTTGTGTTCTGTCTGTGTTCACTGCATGTAAATACTTGTCCTGTGTTCTATCTGTGCTCACTGGGTATAAATACTCAGCCTGTGTTCTATCTGTATTCACTGACAGACATGGCAGCCTCTGCTTCCCCTCACACTTCCCTGCTTGTTTACAAATTTCACGCACAGAGAAGAGACAGACCACTGTTTTTTTCACCTGCATTTCAGCCTTCCCAGGGCCAAAGTACTCACCCCCCCCCCCCCCATATTCTCATATCCCCCCCAGTAGAGGTGAGTGCCACCCTGGTGCTCAAGAGCGCCCCCTGCCCTGCTTTCTGCCTCCATGGACCTGCGAGTGAGCCAGCGGTCAGCCCGTCCCGGCTCCATTTCCACTGCCGTCAACCAGCAGCCTGTCTACTTAGACCACTTCCCACTTCAGCCCTGCGGATGGCTGTCCAAGCAGCAGCTGCAGCGGCATGTCCGGGTTCGAGGCTCCGCCCCCACCTCTGTTCCACCTCCTTCTGGCTCCTTGTGCCCCACCCAGCCCCATTCTTGCTCACTATGTTGGTTTTCTTTTTTCAGTTCAACAGGGACCTATGTGAGGAGGAAGAGAAGGAGAAAGCAAAGCAGCAGCTGCAGTACAAGGTCAAGAGTCAGCAGAGTGAGTGACTGCGGCATCCCCTGTCCACCCCATAGGGCAGTGCACTCTCATTCTTCGTAAATTGCCCCCCTTGCCTTTTAAGTGCCACGTAGAAATGCACTTAAAAGTAGAGGAGGTACCTCTGGAGAGTGGATTTCCGATCTCAGGTCTTTCTGTTCTCTGAGCGTCTGAGCAGTATTAGGGCGTCCATGCATAAAATTAGGGCAAAACGGCACTCCAGCCGTGTTTCCAGTTTAGAATTGTGTGATTTTACTGCAACACTATAAACCTGTCAGCCAGAACATAAACAGCATTACATCTACCTTTCCTGGTCTTGTGTCAAAACCTGTTAAGCTTAAGTTTCCTACGTAAGATTACCGAAAAATAAGGCAGAGAACAATTGATTAAGGAATACAAAGCACTGTTAACTGGGGGGCATAAGTTGTGCTGTGTCAGAGCATGTAGAGATCTGAGGTCAAATTTTAAAATAACTGAGCTGATGCAGAGACTTTAAGTCCCATGAGCAGGGAAGGTCAGTCATAAGGTTTCAATATGAGAAGGAATCGACTGTACCTGTTTGGGAATTTCCCATGGGACGGTCGCCAGTGTCGGAGATGCATAGGAGATACAGAAAGTAAAACCATCAAATACAAGCCAGAGAACAGTAAGAATGACACTGGTGACAACGACTTTCCTGCTCGTCCTTATTGTCTCTGCTCTCCATCTGGTGATCCGACCCCCTCTGAGGATGGAACTGAAACCAGTTTCCGACGGAGACTCGTTTATGTATGCTCCATCAAGTATTGCTGTTTTTCCTTCTGTGTCGGACCGTGAGAAGCTTGTAAAGTTTTGCGATATCCCTATCTGGCAAAGCGAGTTGAAAGCAGTCACATGGTGTCATGTCTCGTCACGTTACAGGATGTGTACCCTGATCTTACTTGGTAGCCTTGGCATCTCGTCTCGACTCCCGGCATCAGGATGTAGATGGTCCTCGCCCTTTCATATTGTGGCTTTTTCTGCTCTCTCAGCTGTTTATGCTCTGATCAATGAGCTAGCAGAGTCATGCGGAACAGCCTTGGTCACCAGCGCATTGATAAACTTCCTTATTCGTGTTTGCCTCGGCGGTTTCGGACTCTGTGCCTGTAATCAGGAGTTTGCTATTTTGAATCCCCAAGCATGGCCCTTAGCCCACAGTTGCTGCTCTGTGCGTTGTGTGCTCCGAGCTTGCTCTCAATTGCATATGTGTCTGTGTCTCATGGTGAGCAAGACAGGATAGGTGAAGAAGCAGCTTCCCCACTGGGATCAGCGAAGTATCACTAATCTCTGTTGTGCGAATGCCTCCGAGTCATAGGCAGTAAATGTCCCGGTTGTAGGTGAAGCCTTCCCAGAATGACTTGGTAATTCACCTTTGACTCACAGGTGCCATAGCTAGTTCCGCGGTAAAGAAGAAACTCCAAGAAGTCATTCTGAAAAAACGGCAACAGGCTGCCCAGGAACGGATTAACTCCAACCCCGCCAGCACCTCCCCGGGGAGATGTCGGTAAGCGGCCAGATAGCTGGCACCAGGCCCGCCTGTCTGGCTCCAGAGCTGCTCCGCTATCCCGCCAGGTCTCGTCTGGCGCATTTGGCCTCGCTTGAACCGCGGGACACCTGTGCTCACGCAGGGAACTGCCTCAAAAGCCCGACGCCCCCCCGGAGTCCTTTCTGGTGAGCCCACCTGCACAGCCCTCCAGCGAGGCCCCGAAACACCCACTGCTGAGAAGAACAGGTGAGGCGTGCCTCGTAATGCCACACCCTGGGAGGGGGCACTCCACACTGGCGTATTTTAGGGGGCATTGATCCGAATGAAAGTGGTAAAAGGAGCATGATCCTTCAGCCCCAAACTTCTGTTAAACCCCTTGTCAGTCTTTTACTGTAACTGTTCTTTTTGTGATTGACTGTATTGATGGTCCCTTTTACTGTCCAAGGTGAGAGCAAACAAGCTTGTATTTTGATACTGCTACACTGACTCTGGCCAGTGTGTTCGCCTGCATTGACCCTGTGCTGTGTCAGACTGCTGTCACTGTCTCTACCACCTCTCGTGCACACTGCGCACTCGAGGTTATACCCAGCCAGGACTGAGCACAGCACAGGCTGGCTGCCCCACCCTGGGGCCTGCTGTTTCAGGCTGGTGCCACAAAAAAAAAAAAAAGAAAAAACTCACACGGAAACAAAAGTCAAGGAAGGCGCTTACGTAAGGCTAACCACTCTGAATGTAGGTCACGAGTCTCAGCCCGAAATTAAGGAGACATGGTAATACAGCACAATGTCATTGTTTACCTGTGCAACTGCAGTGGTTTTGCAGCATGGAGTGCACGCCCTTCCCTGAGTGCCATTCTTCCCTGATTGTGTTTAAATACTGTAACAATGAGGTTTTATTAAATGCAACATTCGTTGAGGTTACATCACTTTGGAAAGATTGACTCTTCGTTGAAGTGTTTTCTTTTTATCTGAGAGATGTTTCCAAAATAAAAAAAGTATTTGGCTGCTTATCACATCTTTAAATATGAGTGAAAGGATTATATATGGTCTATTAAAAAGTAAAAAATATCTGCCCCACCCAGGTATTTATTTCTCCCTTTTGTATTTGCCTTGACGTTATTGGTACAAGCTCACAATTCTTGCGTTTCAGCCTTTATTTAAGGATTTATACTTGGTAAAATGTTTAAACACTGGGCCTGACCTTTGTGGTTTGGTCATTTCCCAGTCGACTTGTGTGCGGCCTGTATGGAGGTTCTAGCCTCACAGACAGACACACACACACATGCACATATGCACTCTTACTCCTGCGCTTGTGTGTTTTAGGAATGAGATGAACAAGGTTTCTGAAGCTGTTTTTTTTTTTTTTGCTCTGCTCGCAGCTTCAGAGCCCAGTCTGAAGTTCAGACCGAAGAAGCACCTGGCCAGGATGAGCCCGCTGGCCCGGAAGGAGAGTGCCCCGGGCCCTGTCAAGCATGCCACTTCTGAACCTCTTGGTACAGGCTGTATTCTGCCACCCTTGGCTTTTGCCTTCTGTAAACACCTCCCTCTAATGCCCCAGTGCTTGGCGCCGTCCTTTCTTGTTCTGCCAGGCCACCGTAACCTCTACAGATCAACCCCCCCCCCCCCCCCCCCCCCCCAAGGTCTATTGTCCATCTGCACCTTTACAAGCTGCATCTGTGTCCTCACATTAAGATGCAGCATTTAAGTGCTGTTTGATAATATCCTATATCTGTTGGTGGTAACAGAATAGAGCTGTGAACTCTATGGCAGGAATTTAGATGCATTGCATACTTAACCATCTGACTACATATGTGCGTAGGGTGGGAGTGGAGGGCAAATAATCCTTTTATTATATCTTCAAACATAAGAGGACCTACATCCAAAGCACAAGAGGTTGCATGCGAAGCTGAATAGAATTGCAGCATATTGCCAGGCTTTTATTTTGACATGTGGTAATAGGACACCTCTTTCTTCTAGACTCTTCCGCAAGCAGCAGTAGCACGCCTGTTTCTGGTTCCAGCTCTCCCAATGACAGCCTGGCTCCCGACAACGGCGCGCTGCCCCCTACTGTCACGCTCGCTCATGAGGTGAGCCACCTGCCCTGGAGTGGACAGAGGTGGGGACGGGGTTAGCTGTAATTTGGTCAACGGCCTCGGGTTTAGTTTCCAGGAACAAGATCATTCAAGTGAAACCAACACCCCGTGAAGTTTCGACTAGGGCCGGGGGAACCAGGATGAGTCAGGTCCTTTAATGCCTGAAAACAACTGAAAACCTAACAATTGCAGTTGAATTATTTAATAAGAAATGGCGACCTGCAGCAGTGACTATTTTGTCCAAGGCAGACAGCTTCATTTTACACTGTGATAAAGTGAGACCTGTTCCAGTGGCTGGATTTTGTAATGTGAGTATGACATCAGAGTGGGCCACCTTCTAGTGAAGTTTCACATCACTCTGGACTACCAGACACTATATACGGCAAAGCAGTGATTCATTTCCTCAATCAAAGGTTGATGCCATTTTGTTCCATTTGGATCACTGGCCTGGTGATCCTTGTGGTCTTGCACGGCTGGTGGATCAGTCTCGGTCATTATAGTTGGGTCAATTACGTTCTGTTAGAGCCCTAGAAATACATGCATGAGATGAGAGGGATATTAGGCTGATGTGGCAGAGGGGGAAAGCTCTCAAAAGGCCACCTTCGCATCCTCCAGGCTAAGGGAAGGCCTAACCTGGGGACAAGGCCGACCGTGAGCTTCTTTTCTGAGAGCTGTGTCCTCGTTCCCCCCAAACCCCGCCCCCTGGAGAGCTTGTTTAGAGTGCCCGGTTTCTTTCCGAGAACTCAGAAAGAACACCTTATGCTAATCCCCATTTGTTTGCACCACTGTAATAAAATGACTTAAACAGCGACAACTGAGCAAGACAAGCCGACAGCTGTAGGCTGCAGCCATGACACTCGATACCTTTTATTATTAATTCTGTTTTTTATTAAATCTTTTTTTATCTGCCCCCCCCCCCACCCCCATCTTTTCTAAATTCATTAGAACCGACTTTCTCATGCATGTACATTTTGTCTTCCACGGTGGCATGGAAACGTGACCAGGCAGAAATGAAGTCTTCCTGCCTGTCTGTCTGGCCCATATGCACACAAACAGACAAACAGACACACGTTTGAATGAATGATGACACTTTGTTTCGCTGTTTCGTTTAGGTACAGGTGTATTTTTTAGCTTTTGCATGTCCCCCTCTTAATCTCCTATGAGGTCATGCGTATACAGGTGAGGGCAAAGCATGGGGTCAGGGTACCAGGTTACCTGTAATTCTCCTGCTGCACTTTCAGTGGTTAAGGGCCCAACAGCGATATGATTACTCTGAGAGCCACGGGATTCGATCCCTGTGCCAGGAGGTAGTATCAGATATTCAAACAGACTTTTATATTTGTCTTTTCTGACTCTGTTTTTCTGACTGTCCCTCCAGGACGATTCATCCCATTTCAGAGTCCGCAACCCGTGCACCATGCCCACTATTTCCCTGGGACGGCCAGCTAACTCGAAGGTAACTGGCTGAATTTCACTCTGTAGCATCGCTGTCCAATGAAAACCATGTATGGCCGGGATGGGGAACCTGATCCATGGAGGGACAGTGTCGGTGCGGGTTGTGGGATGACCTCTCAATCAGCCAATAATAAAGTATTGGTTCTCAGCTCCAGTCCTGGGGACCAACTTTTATTGGCTGATTGAAAGGTCATTCCAAAAGCCCACACCCACACCGGCCCTCCATGGACTCTTTGACCAATGAAATGATCCTGCTTGAAGTCATCTGTTTAACTAGTATTTATGTTTGTAAAATTTAACATTTGTATTCATGATGGTTTTTAGTATGTGTTACTTTATATCGTGAATTTTAGCTACCTGACATCATTAAGTATGAATATCAAAAATAGTTTATATCTTGTTGACACTGATATACTTGCTTTACTTACACTCTACGTAAATCCTTTTAAAACATTAAACATCTCTTAAATTTGTGGTGCTAAGGGGGTTTCATTACATTGTTTTAGGTATATTTTGTAATGTAGTTCCCTAGGAAATGTTTTGTCACACTTTGGGTATGATGCATTTTTGGAGATTTGTGTTTTTCGTCGGACAGTGATGCTATGCGTGTATGCAGACACGTAGGTGGGGTGATGTCGACATTTCTGTATTTACATTTGGGCAAGTCCAGCATTATTCTGTGACATTTAGCCTCATACTGGCAGACTGAATGCCTTGGAGCATGGACAACCTTAATATCAATGCTCTATGTTTGCATATTTTTTCATGTGACCTTTTGGGCGGAACGTAGGCAAATGATCAAACTGCATATACTATTATACATGTTACAAATGCACCTTCCCTGCCCTTCTACTGTAGAGTGACTGCAGCACCATGTTGGCTGGGTCCCCGCAGGTGTTCCTCCCGCTCGGTCTGGAGGAAGTCCCCATCCGGACATCCTCACACCTCCAGCCAATGGTCATCCTAGAGCAGTCCGGCTTGCTCCACACTCAGCTGCTCACAGGTATGGTGGACGGGGGAGTTTACTGGCCCCTTCAACCTCCCTACAGCCGCTTGTGTGATCTGTGGGCAGGAGATGGTGCCATTGTTTGTTCTCACCCCCTCGTTCTGAGTTTCTGTTAAGCGTCTGCCCCTTCCAGGCACGGTGTTTACATAGCAACAACGCTATACATTTTTCATGTGCTTACGTATGCCCGCTGTCTGCTATCCAAAGTTTATCTGCCGGGTGATTTCGAGATACAATGCAATGGCCCTAGAAGGAGAGAGATGTCTGTTACTTGAACGGAGGGCTTGATGGATTGGAAGCGTACCTCAAGACCTACGATATTAGACAGTGCTGCCACCTACTGCTGTAATGGTCAAGTGCACCCCGTTTCCCAGGGTGATGGATGTTCACAATTAGCATACTTATTGCTATCCCAGGTGAAAGAACTAATCTGTAATTCATAACCCTAAAATTCGAAAATGTGGTGTATTTGTGCTACTGAGATTCAGAGAACAATATAATAACTCCTGTAGCAGAGACAGCACCTGCATGGGTTTGCGTCTGTCTCTCCTGTGTGGTGGAGACATCATCAACTTTTTAATTAGGTTCTATGGCAAGTGTAATCGTATAGACGCCAAGGAAGAGGGGCGTCAAGGTGCCCACAGAAAGGCCACGCACCCTGCTGACGCGACCATTCCTTCCCCTCCCCCGTCTTCCAGCGCACGGCCCTGTGCCCTGTCTAGGTCACGTGCCCCTGCCGTTCAGTTCCCAGGCCGAGTTCCTGGTGCCACAGGGCCAGCACAAGCCTCTGAGCCGGACCCGGTCGGAACCGCTGCCCCAGAGCCCGCAGTCTGTGCACACGCAGCTGCTACAGGCGCACCTGAGCAAGGTGACATTGCCCCATCACTACCCCGCCTCATCACCATAAACCCCCCCCCCCACTATAATGTAGTAATATGTAAATGTACCTAGAGTTTACTGCTTTTTACCTGTTGCTCAGATGAGTGTTAGTTTAGGAGACTGACTTCATCTGTTTGTCTGCACGGTGTTCAGCTGATGTGGAAGCCGAGTGAGAAGCCACGGCTGGGCCAGATCCCGTCAGAGGACATGGACTCGGAGGAGGTGGGGCAAGTGCACAGGGATGGCCCCCAGGGCCGGTCGCCGATGGACCTGCTGCGTGAGACGGAGCTGGCATCCGGAGGCAACAGGCACGGCGGCCTGCAGCAGAATCCCCTGCTCAGCCAGGTACATGGGTCCATCTGCTGCAGGAGATGTTACCAGGATATTGGGCACAAGGGGGCAGTGTTTTAATTTTGACTTTAATTACTCATTTAAAAAAATAACAGCGCATACCCATGGTATGGTTGTACATGAGATCCTATTTATAACTGGAGGTTCACTAAACCACTTCTGATTTCAGATCATTTTCATATTGTGCTCAGGAGAACAAAATGATCTTTGTATAATATATAAATCATCTTTAATTATCTGTTATTTATTACAGGAAAAAATATTAAACCTCAATGGAACTCTTAAGTGTGTTGACTTTATCTCTGTGCTGTCATATCGGTCCTACCAGTAGAGGGTGCCATAGTATTACATTTATAGACTCGTTACATCTATAAACTCTTTCTCTTCAGAATTCCATACATTCCACCCTGATTGATCCTCTTTCTGTCATCCCCTGTCCATCTCTTATTTTTCCATTGAAGTCGTTGCTATGGGAGAAGCTAAGACAGCATTCACAGAGGCAGGCTGTCCACCTGGAGGCTGGGCCCATTCCCATGGTGCTCCGAGGCACCCATCGCACCTTGTCCCGCACCCAGTCGTCACCCGCTTCCACCTCGCTCTCCCTGCCAGATAAAACCCTATCTCTGCCCCCTCCAGAGAGTCCCGGCAAGCCTCGCTTCACCACAGGTACAGGGCAGGAGTCACCTTGCAGGAAAAGAATTTGAATTGATAGCGGTACACGAGGAAATGTGGGACCAGCAAGATACTTCCTCAGTGCTAGGCTTATGTTTTGATTAACTGATAAACCAAAATATCTCTAGCAGTGACATGATGTCTGTGTGTGTGTGTGTGTGTGTGTGTGTGCACAGGTCTCATGTATGACTCCCAAATGCTGAAGCACCAGTGTAACTGCGGAGACAACAGCAGCCACCCAGAGCATGCTGGCAGGATCCAGAGCATCCTGTCGCGGCTCCAGGAGCGAGGCCTGCGGAGTCAGTGCGAGGTGTGTGGCCCCCTCTTCCAGCTTCCTTCTCCTTAGGGTGATCTCCTACTTGCCCTTCCCCATGGGTGACTCCTCTGACCCCCACTGTCCCCTCAGACCATCCAGGGGAAGAAAGCCAGTCTGGAGGAGCTGCAGTTAGTGCACTCTGAGAAGCATGTGCTGCTGTATGGCACCAACCCGCTGAACCGCCTGAAGCTGGATCCCCGCAAGCTGAGTGGTGAGTTTCCAATGGTGTACACACACACGCACGCACACACACACGCACGCACGCACACACAGACACGCGCGCGCACACACACGCATGCGTACGCGAGCACACACACACATGCACGCACACACATACACACACGCACACACACACAAATACACACACACATACACACGCACACAGACACAAACACACACACGCATGCGCACACACACAAATGGAGGCACACACACACACAGACAGAGGCAGACAAACACACGGGCAGACGTGCACTCAGGGACTTACCCACAGGCAGACACACAAATGCTGATATATGTGCATTAAATACTAATGCAGCACTGCTTTAATGCATACATCTCTCTGGATCACCATCAGAAAATTCCCGACTAGTCTGGAATGTACTCCAAATCAAGCCAAGCACTTCATAGGCTATTTAACGAGTGATTGGTTTAAAGTGCCCATTTGTCTGTCTTCTGCCCTACAGGAATCCTGTCTGAGAGGATGTTTGTCATGCTGCCATGTGGGGGTGTTGGGGTGAGTAATGGCCGAAGCAGTGGGACCCTCTCACATGCACACATATTGATATGACACCCCAGGCAGCAGCTTCACACACCCTCCGACAGCCAGACCAATCAAATCGGAGCAAGAGCTGCTTTGCCAATCAAAATCAAGGGGCTCATTTGCAGACACTGTTCTTATCGTTCCTTCAGCATGCATGTTTCCTGTTACAGTCAGATAATGAATCTGGAGAGCAAGCGAGCAGCTCGGGCCCAGCTGCTGGTACGGCTCCATTAATCGCTGAGCGCCAGAGAATCTTGCGAGTACTTCTCATGGGCCCGGATGCTTCCGGGATGCAGTCAGGAATTCATACCGTTCCTTTCCACTCTTTCCCCCCGAAAACAAATGGCACCCCCAACCCCCCCACCACCCCCAACTCGTTAGATTCATGCGGTCTGACATAACGTTCGATCACGCACATGACAAATGGGCCAGCTGGGAGAGGCAGCAGGCTGCTGGAGCGTCAGCTTGGCGCTGATATCTTCTGGTGACCAGGGTCTCCTGAGAGCGTTAGTGGTTTGGAACAGTTTTTTTTTTTTTGATCAACTCTGTTTTTAAACCATGCCGACGATCCAGAAAATATTTCTCTAATGGAGCCTTCCCTCTTTTTCTCCCTAAATTTGTTATCTTGCTATTTACGTGAATAGATGCGGTGGGACGTGTATTTCAGGGATTTTGAGCATATTCTCCACCCCTAGGCTGTGTCTGAATTCAGGGGCTGCATCCTAAAGGGGTAGCCTTGTAAGTCGTGTTCTTTGAAGCTTGAACCAACAAGCATCATCAGATTGGAAGGACTGGCAGTCACTGGCAGTCAGTGCTGCTCCTAATGTCTAGCCAGGACATACCCACTTTACCTCTGTTCAGTAAATCTTGGGATATGTTGGGCTGTGAAGGATCCATCAGGTGGATTCATTGTGACTCGGCACAAGAAGGGGCCTTCGAAATGGTACAGCCTTGTCCCACTGCTGTGACACATTCAATCTTTGAATGCAGCTATAAAAGGATGCAGCCCCTGATTTCGGAAACAGCCAGTGTGTCATCCTCTAACTTCAGAAATATGTCTTCCTGCCACTCATAGGGAGGCTGGATGCCCCCCCCCCCCCCGAATAAGGTCTCTGAACTTAAGGTCTGTGTCCCGATTTGGCAGGTGGACAACGACACAATCTGGAATGAGACATACACATCGACAGCATCACGCGTGGCTGTAGGGGGCATCACGGAGCTGGCCTTCAAGGTGGCCAAGGGCGAGTTAAAGGTGGGGCTAGAAGATCCTACACGCTGCTTCCTGAATGACACTGATGCAAAATTGCTGTTTATCCATTTGTAAACTTCAGGAGATAAATGTACTTCTTGTTCTTATTTCCCATGCATCCATTCGATTTCCACAACCACTCACCCGGGCCAGTCTGGGGCCTATCCCAGGAAATACAGGATATGTGGCACGATGGATAGGAAGGCAGTCCATTACAGGGCATGTAGTCACACACCTTAGAGACACCTGTTCACCTCGCCACATGTTTTTGGATTGTGGCTGGAAATGCATGTGAGCAGGGAGTGAATGTGCAAACTGCACAAACAGAGCCCCAGCTGACAATCAGAGCTACAGCCATGAAAGTGAGCACTGGACCGCGATGCTTGCCTATCGCTGATACAATTTCTGTTATTTCTGTTGTTAAAACAACAATAATGTTATTTTCTAAGTGGTCCTATAAGTCTCTCATTTCCATGAATTTCTGTGAATTGATTTGTTGTTACTGCTTCTAGTAATAATCCCAGTAATAATATTAGAACACCTACTGTCAGCACTAAAAGGAAGCTTGGCTCTTTCAAGCCATATGAAGTTTGCCTTCAAACTTTTTCTTTGTAGTTTCTTGAGTGAAAGTTCCAAGTTGTCTGGCAGCGGATCAGTGGAGGCAGATTTATGGATTTTTGTCCCATTATGGATTATTATTTTCTCTTTGTTCGTGCGAAGACGTCTTGAAGAAGAGCGGGGATTGTCTTTCCAAATGAAGACAATGTTGGCTCTCCACAGGTCTTTGCAGCAGATGTTGTAGGATTAGCGGGATTAGGGTACCAGTGCCTGTTGCAGATAAAAAATGGTAATAGTGCGGCTTGTCTCTCGTCCAGAACGGCTTTGCGGTGGTGAGACCCCCCGGACATCACGCTACCCACTCCGCCCCCATGTAAGTGCCCCCCCGGCCCCCCAGCTGTCCCCGTAGTCATTCGGTGCTTGTTGACGAGTCTCGAAGCTTCAGGGACGACGTTCCAAGCAGACGGTGGAGTTGAACAATGGGTTCACTGCGAATTAAAACGATGGCCTTGAAGCCGCTGTCAGTGCCTTAAAACACAGCCATGTGTTGGCAGCGACTCTGATAGCTGTTTCACTTTGCGTTATGCACACACATCTAAGAAGAACTCCGCTGTTTGTGTGTTTTGCCTGTGTGTGTGTGTGTATTTGTAATTATTGCATTGTGGGGACCAGATGTCCCCATAATGTGTTAAAAACATTCTTCTTCTTACCTTCTTAACTTTTCGGTCCCCTCAAGCATAACCTCAGTTTTATAAAAATCTGTGGATGCAATCAAAAAAACTAAAAATGCGACAAAAAAAAGTCTTGTATTTCCCTTATAGTTAAGGGTAGGCCTGAGTAAGGGTAGATTGTCATAATTGGAATTAGGCTTATTAGAATTGAGTGGGGACTCCCCATAATGATGTGAATACATGGATTGTGTGTGTGTGTGTGTTCAAGATCAGAGGTGGCCAATGTCATCCAGTAAGTGCCTTTGGGTATGTGGGTTTTCGCTGCAACTGCCTAATTACATTACTAATTACAGGACTGATTGGCTGAAGAGTCCTCACACCTGGCTTTGAACAGCTGACCTAAAGGTTATCCGAGAAACCTGCATACACACTGGCCCTTTGTGGATAAGATTGCCCAGCCCTGTTCTAGATCCGTTGTGTGTCGCCTGTGTTGGTGAGCCAAAATAATCCATGTGCTTGTGGGTTTGCCATCACCCCAGAGATTTGGTGTGTGTGCAGAATCATCAGTGTGTTAGTTTAGTTAGTTGTCACTACTGATCTGACCCTGGCGTGCTTTGCAGAGTCCGTCGCTCTGTTGGCAGCTGACCTTTCACCTCTGACCCCTCCCCCCTCACCACCAATGCCACGTCTGTTTCCTCCACAGGGGGTTCTGCTTCTTCAACTCTGTGGCAATCGCTGCCAAGCAACTGCAGCACAAGCTGAATGCCAGCAAGATCCTCATCGTAGACTGGGTGAGGGCGCATGGCCAGATGCTGCTCTCACCTGCCTGTCCTATGTCATCTGAGATGCACTTGCTTTCATGTGACAAACATCCTACTTTAATAGCTTGTATGTTTCATCAGCAACATGTCCTTGGAGAGGTTGCAGAGGCAGATCCTAATGATTTCTCTGGGAAATGTCTGTCATTTGGGGAAACTGTAGATATCCCTAATTTGTGTGTCCTTGTCTCATAGGATGTTCACCATGGAAACGGTACCCAGGAGGCATTCTACAGTGACCCCAGTGTGCTCTTCATCTCCTTGCATCGTTATGATGACGGCAACTTCTTCCCAGGCAGTGGGGGTCCAACTGAGGTAGGTTTCATAGATCCAGATCCTTCCTCTCTTTCAAAGGCTTTCTTGTGTCGTTAGGAGCATGCATGGGACCTTTGGGTTCAAGGCCCATCCTCCCACAGATGATGTTCCTCAACCAACAGATGTATTTTCCTGCACTGTGTAATTCACAGGCCTTTTTGCATCATTAAACTGGATGTAGACAACCCAAGCAAGGCATGAAATCCTTTTCTTTGGTCTCCTTTGATCCATTTTCCCTTTAACGGTGGCTGTTTTGAATTTTCTCATTTCTTATAACGAGTCCAAAATATATAATTTTTTGTTCCAAATTTTTATGCAATTGTTCCTGTTTTTCTTTTCTTTGCATTTTTTTTGTGTCTGGCTTTGTTTTTCCCTCCATAATTCAGACAGTTATTCCTCTATGTCCACAGCTCAGAAGCCTTACGTTGTCTCTGGAGATGACTGCATTGTTTTGCTCAAACATGCCAATGCAATGTGCAGTTTCTTAGGGTTTGTGAGCCAAGTCCTTCAATATCAGGGCTATGCCGTCTAACTTACTCTTATGACTTGTCCCAGTATTTTGCCTTATTGCAAATCCCTACATTTGGCTTTAATAAATTTGGCTGGGAACTTCATTTCTGTTCATAATAAGACCATAATGTTTTTTTACTTATTTATCCTGTAAAACTTTGGATATTTCTGTCCAGGATAAACCATTTCTTTTATGTGATTAACTTCAATTTGTACCTCAGACCTGTACAGAAGCCTAGAGGTGAGGTCATCTGAGCTGAGAACACACCGAATGTACTGCTGGATGCTGCTGATTTACAGTTGATGTACGAAAGACTGAAGCCAGTTTAACTTTTGGCTCCAAGACAAATGCAACTAGACACACATGAAAACACACACACACATAGAATCATTGCTGTCAATGCTCTGTGACAGTTAATTCCTCCCAGTAGTGTCTTACAAAACCCATTGACCTTTTTAATATCACTTTTCAGGTCAAGCTGATAAAAGTTACTCATTCTCTTCCCATTTATTACCCAAACAGGGGGGCTCAAGGGTACAAGAGCAGCTCCCCACCTGGGATTTGATCCTCTGCCTGGTTGGCTGCGTGTCTTCACCCCCCGCCCCCCACTCACACACAAAAACACCGAGGGGAAATTACTGCTGAAATCTCAAATCTAAGCTGTAACAGCCATTGCCATTTCACTGACGTTGGTTATTGTGCAAATGAGGCAGTGCAGCACAATGCAGATTCTTTTACCTTCTCCTGCTTCTTGGAAGATGTTGGAATGTAACTCTATGAGTGATTTTCTCCAGTGACGTTAATCTTAGCATTAAAAAGCAGGTAACAACTTAAAAGCCTATGGGTTAATAGGCTCAAAACCCAACGATGTGGTTCTCTGCTGGAATTAAAACCTTTGGAAGAAGATGGCATTTCTGTGCTGTGGATTTCCCAGAATTCTGTCTGCCCAGTCTTGGGGCCTCTGTTGGGCATTACAGTATATATCATCCAGCTGTTGTGCTGTCTCGTAGGAGATGTCAGTATGTGAGGGCCAGAGCTCAAAGGGGCATCTCCCCAGGACCACAGTGTTTCTGGATATGTGTGTACATTTCAGGTGGGTTCAGGCGCAGGCGAAGGTTTCAACGTCAATGTGGCGTGGACAGGTGGCCTGGACCCCCCCATGGGAGACGCGGAGTACCTAGCTGCATTCAGGTGAGACGTGTCGCCGACCAACTCACTTCACGTGGAACTCGGAGCTGATTTAAGCCTAAAAGCGCTCTCACCACAAATCCATCGATAAGTCAGCCTCTGCATCTGACTCATACATTCACGCTTGATCATGCTCTCATCCAGAGTGCCCTGAGGGTTTGAAGTCATGAGTTTACAAACTCTGCCCTGCCTCCTCTGCTTCCCTGAGTTCCCGCGTCTGAATGTAGTCAGTGCAAAAAGACGCAAAGTAAAAGACGGATGCAATCCAGGTCTGATGAGATTTTTCCTGTCCTTTGTGTTTTCGCGAGGTTTTCCTTCTTTGATCAGGCCTTTGCACAGACCCCCATTTCTGCTTCTCAGTGCCACTTCCGTGGTTAAATTTATTAACAGCGGTTGGTTTCGGTATTGGTGGTTTAAATTGCTTGCACGGCAGGTTTCCAGCTACACGGCAGGTTTCCAGCCCCCCCCCCCCCCCGTCATTGTACCAATTGGGAGGTCAAAGCAAGTAAGATCCCCCTCCATCTCTGAACTGCGGTATGGTGGTATGACTCTGTCACGATTTTCAGTCGCTGTTTTCCCGTGGTCATAAAACGGGTCCCTCGACTCTGGCTCGTTCGTTCGTTTGGAAGGATGATCAAAATCAAGATAGAGATCAAATAGCCAAGCCCTGTATCACAAGGGAAACAAGATTGTTATTAGAGTAATTAAATACAGATGGATTTTATTATAGTAATGCAATAAAGTAAGTACTGATTGAATGAGGTAGTACAGTTTCAACCTGAAATGTTTTGACATTTGTGTGGTTTGTTATAATATATCGCCATTTCTTATAGCGATAACAGTTTAATTTGATCACCTTGAATTCTTTGTTATTGTGTATTTAATATTGTAGATGCTTAAATGTGTTTAGGTCAGCCTGGATTTCAGTGTGATTCAGTCATCATCATATTTGTTGCCTTAGCTCTGAGGGGAAAAAAATGTTAATAAAACGTGGTGTGTGAACGACAAGCTTTTGCTGATATCTCTGTTCTCCCGATAGCCAGTTAGGATTAGGATGGGGGACCTGGATGATAAGTAAATAATGAGGGACCTTGTTGTTCCACTGCACTCTTTTTTAAGTGGGGTCTTTAATGCGTTATCACAATTTCCCTAATCCAGTCTGGACTCGAGTCATGTGTCTCATCGGAGTGCGTGATGTTCTGTTGGTTAAGAAAGAAGTGGGGTGGTTGTATGCAGGAATTTGCAGGCAGGGGAATATGAGGGAGAGGGTCTGCATGTGTGGGGGGGCTGGGGGTGTAGGTTGAAGATAATTATCCCGAATGGATCCCAGATGGGGGCTGTCAATGACGTGAGAAGTACGCCGCGCCCCAAATGGGAACCAGACGCTGGGAGGGTGCCTTTGAACTTGGCGGCGAAGAGGCTAACGTGCAGCAGCACCATCGCTAAATCACCGGCAACAGAGTGGTGGACGCGGGCCACCAAAAACAAACCCAGCACGCGCCGCCAGTTACCCCACCTGACCATGCCACACCCATGTCTATAGACTCCCATCACACAGTGGCCACGTGCCACCGCTGACCCTTCGTTTGTCCTCCTCGCTGCGTGAACGAGCAGGATGCAAGGGACTGACTGGTGATCAGGAGTTCTATTCAGTGTTGGCAAAGTGGCATGTCATTGATCACAGTCCCGGGTTTGATGCCTCTTTGGTCATTATGGTGGGACCTGAGAGAGCCCATTATGGGTGGAGCACTTAGGCCCTAAACAGGGTGAGTAAGTGACCCTTGACTGACAGCTCACTTCTTCACTTGATTGTGTCCTTAGGACCGTAGTGATGCCCATCGCTCGAGAGTTCTCCCCGGATGTGGTTCTGGTGTCGTCCGGGTTTGACGCTGCCACAGGGCACCCTCCACCTCTGGGGGGCTACAGGGTCTCTGCCAGATGTAAGTCCCTCACCATGTAGAGCAGTGGACTTGCTGCTTTATGCCAAATAGCTCAAACCACTCAGAATGATAGTATACCCAGGGGAACTCATAAATACATCATTTACAAGAACAGCTATATAAATAGTTCAGACTGTATCTGCATCATAGTAGACAGACTGCATTAATAAAATCAATCATCCATCCATGCATATTATAACTGTACTGCTCTGAACTGGTATACTGTTCCATATCTCACCACAACAGGAAGGCTCAAAACCCCATGTACACTGACACAGCAATGCATACATAGCTATTAGTTCCTGGAGATTAATAATTGAAAGTGGTTTTTATGTGCAAGTTATGAATACATTTTTACATCACTATGTTACTTGCTCAGCCTGTCATGGGTAATATTTAGACATAAGGAGGTTAAACGTGGAGCAGTTAGAGTGTGAAAGGTACCTGCCCCCCTTTGTCTCAGCATCTGTGATTTGAGATATGCTGTGTATCCCTAATGAATGCACCTATAAAAACAGTGGATGAGTCAGACAAGGATGGTACTGCTAGGGGGGCATGATGGAGCTTAATGCTGAATAATCACTGCGTTAAGTGTTAAGGTTTCCAATTGAATTCCGGCGGTAGCAAGGTGTGTTTGATTGCTGCCCTAGACATGTATGTGTGAAGTTTGTGCATGTTCATATCGAGCTTGTTGCCCTTGGTAAAGCTTGAAGTTACTGGTCAGTTTCAGAGTGTAAACACACCTGCCTGTACTCGCCTCCCCCCCACCAGGTTTCGGCTACATGACACAGCAGCTGATGGAACTGGCTGGGGGCCGGGTGGTCCTCGCCCTGGAGGGGGGTTACGACCTCACAGCCATCTGCGACGCCTCTGAGGCTTGTGTCAGCGCCCTGTTGGGCATTGAGGTGAACGTGGTACCGCATGCTGAGCCATAGAGTCGGATACGTGTCGGTGGGAGCACAAGTTCCCGCTGGCATAGTGGCTTTTCTGTGGCGGCGGTGGCGTCCTGCTCTGGCCTTCTCTGCCCTCTCCGGCCTCTGACACTGCTGTCCCTCTTTCCCTGCCCCCTGCTGGCCAGATGGAGCCACTGCCAGAGGAGATCCTGCAACAGAAACCCAATGTGAATGCGGTGCACTCCTTACAGAGGGTGCTGCTGGTTCACGGTGAGTCCCCATTTTCTCCCTCCTTCTCCCCATCTCCTCCATAACTCTTCTCTTCCCCTCACACTCCACTGTTCCCCCCCCCCACCCGATTCGACCGCCGCCTTCCTGCCTCTAATTATCTTCAAACGCTTCCCTGGCACACGACTTTCATAACATCCCCTTCCTGATTGCGCACAAATGTTACCCCAATCCAATTAAATTCATTAGAAATATTTGCAAAACCGCAGGAATCTTAAGCCCTTAAAGTGTGTAAAATGTTATGCACGATACACACATGCGCATTAATTGCATTTATTAACTTTTTATGCTGTTTCTGTCTACACACATAAGCGAGCCCACCTCACAATACCTCGAGGCCATGTCTCAATGTTTGACCCCTCAGTTCTTCCCCTGTGCAGTTGGTAGTGTGTCATCTCTTTGTGGTTTTTGAGGTCACTGTCTGTGTGTGTGTGTGTGTGTGTGTGTCTATACTAGAGTGGCCTCCCTTCTGATTTTATTTCACTGTGACCGTTGCATCTGTACATGTGTAAGAGAAAGAAATCTGTTGTGTTTGAAGCTGTGCAGGCCTGGCAAAGTGATGCCTCCAATTCGTATGTCTGTCCCAGGAGAGTACTGGCCCTCGGTGAAGCACTTCGTCCACATGGTGGACCTGTCCTTCCGGCAGGCCCAACGGCACGAGCATGAGGAGAATGACACGGTTACCGCTCTGGCCTCGCTGTCAGTGGGAGTTCTTCACAACAAGAGGTAATCCCTACAGAAATGCTGCCAGGATGACTCGAGTCATCCGCAGTCTTTGAAGCTTCAGAATGTGGTAATGGAGACCTCATTAGGTAATGTGTACAGTCTAAATATAACTCAGATCTTACCGCTGCCTTTTCATCCAGCAGGACCCATGAGGAGCCCATGGACCACAATGACGAGTCCTTCTGAAGTCCTCCCAGAGGAGCTCCGGTCCACAGTGGCTTAAAGCTGTGACCCTCTGGCTTTGGCACAGCTCAGTGACCCAGAGTCTCCTCCTTGGCTTCAGCCAAGGGCGACCATTCCAATGCTTCAGATTTCCTCTCCCTCCATAACCCACAGCTGTCAGGGTCGGCTTCTGGGGACGGGGACCTTCCTGACAGGAGCTGACCCCTTTGGAAGGCACGTCATCCCACTAGAGTTGGGGGAAGCCGAACAAGCAGAGGAGACGCCACCCCCAGAGCTCAGAGGGCCGACACCAGTCTCCGTTTGCGAGTCTGTTTTCAACCAGTGTCATTTATATTCATGTGACTTAACCACTAACCATGGAAGGGAAGGAAATGAGTCAGCTGAAGGTGGTTTTGTGACTTTTGCACTGTGCATTCCAAAATGTGAACCGTGAAATGCTGTCCTCAAACACGAAGTTCACCTAATCCTTCATAGGACACTTTCAGAAAGCGGGCTCTGTCACCACTTACATATCGCGGCTTTTATGCACAGCCTGTATTAGGTCTGTCTAAAGTGGCAGGTGTGTGTGTTTGTATTTGTGCACTATTTGCAGTGGGTCATATTTTGGGTAAGAACGGTGTGTTTTCGGGATGTCCTCTACTGGGCATGCATTCTCGTCAACGTGCCTTAATTGGGCACTGTAGCCTTACACAAACGGGCTGTTATTGAGGGTCCAAAAGAATCTGACTCCGGACTCCCCATTTCACAGACCCAAAATCAGGCAAACCTAAACAAAACCTCTGTAAAACAGACTTGCATACACCGGCTTAAATAGTAAGACAACAATCACATTTTGTCTGCCTTAAACTGTGTGTTGTAGTTTTTCCAATATAGTCTTAAGAGTAGTGCACTTAAAATGTCTTAATATTCTATTTTTTATTTGATTGCATGTACAGTTTGTCCTCAGCATTTTTTTCTGTTCCTAGAAAGATCATTCCGGTTTTCTTATGGATTGTAACAGGTGGCCCAGTATTTTAACCTGTGGAAAAAAAACGTACTTACTGTAGATTGTCTATTTCTTGATATTTCGAGGAAAATTAGACTGATGGGGTTGTTTCGTGAAAGAAACGTTTCTTTTGGATTGATGCGCAATTCGACTTTTCTCGAGTTGCGTGAACTTGGTCTTGCCTAAGTCTTGGAGTGGCCTATCTGCAAAACGTACTGCACTGCTGTATTTTCTCTGTCTCCTATGAAATAGGAAATAGAAGGCTTCTTTTCCCCCTAATTCTTCAATTTCATTCCCAACCATATGCAATAACCTCCTCAAGCACAATTATTTTGCAAAAATCATTCTTCATTCAAAACAATAAACATTTGAAGAAAGTTTGACTCCTTTGAAGAAATGTAGCTATACTTTAATATATTGCATCTATTGCCTATTACCTGGTGCCTTGTGTTCAACCTGTATGCTGGTAGTCCTCTAACACTCTGCAAACCATTAATAGAGTAAGACCAAAGATAAGAGTCAGCCAAGCAAACTGATGGCAGAAGTAGGTAGCAGTGACCTCAGCTCACATCTCTGAGTTGCCAATGATATGTTATCCTCTCTTGTACTCTGACCAATAGTAGTTAAACACCACTTAAAGCAAATGACCAGTCGAACTGTAAAGGTTTGGATTTGGATGGACTGTGCTTAAAATGTTCTGTCTCTGCCCTAACCCCCTGCTTGCATTTGCATTTATTTATTTAGCAAACGTTTTTGTCATGTGGTGTTCGTGTGAGACGTGCATGTCGCTCGCACTGGAACAGTGTTGAAATAACAGGACTAACAAACTTCGGCACCCATGGTTCATTCTCCACTGGGCAGCCCTAGAAGTGTTGATGAATGAAGGGGAAGCCAATGTCTCTTTGCAGGCTTCTTGTCAGCCTGCAATCCCCCTGGAAAGATTGCGAGTTGGCGCATCCTATTTACCTCTGAATACAGGTGCTCCGTTTCGTCCTGAGTAATTCCGATTTCCTCGGGAAGCATGTACAAGTGTAAGACTATGGGTGGGTCCTGCATGAAACTCCATTGTAAAATAGATGAGTAGTAGGAACCAAATAAATTGTTTATGAGTTGTAAAAATGAAAAGTTTTACTTAGAAGCAGGGGAAGAACTGATGAGGTGATGCATCTGAAGTAGATTTTTTTTGTTCCTTTTTTAAAAGGGTTGTTGCTGGTAATTAGACCACATGTGTCAAATCTGCATTTCCAGTGTAGCCCTTGTAAGGCGCCAAGCTGGATTTCGTAAATTACAGTTTTTATTACCTGCGCTGTAAATAGCTACCAAGACCAAAACCTGTGTGCCTTGAAATGTTAGTTTCACATCTATGTGGAAAAAGGTCACCAAATGAACTAGATGTTACAGGAAAAGGCTTTTGTTCATACATGTGTACCTGGATGTGAACAGACATGATTGTCTATTTTGTACATGTTTCTTCTTTTCTTTATTAAAAGGGACAATACATTCTTGACTCAAGTGTGTGGTTGATTTTTTCAGCCTTAGAATTGACAGCTAATGGATGGCAGAAGGAAGCACAGTTTGTAGAAAGGAATTGCGACTGCAGCGGTGAACCATGGCTTGTCTGGGTATATGTTCTCAGAGCCCTGTCTTATATGATGGGTAATAAGGCATAAGTGAAGTGAAATGTGTTTGTTGCCTACTTTCACCTCGCCCCACGACTTATATAACAATATAACTAGAGATATCAATAGTTAGGCTCTGGACCCCCCGCGACCCTGAATGGATAAGCGGGTTAGAAAATGGATGGATGGATGGATGGATGGATATCAATAGTAGATGATGAAGTAAGAAAAGGTTGAAGTGTGTTACTATCAGAAATGTTTAGAAATGGGATAGGTGATCCGTCTCACCCAAGGGTCATAGGACCAGGAGTTCTGGCAGGAAAGGACTGCCAAAGTATCTACTTAGAAGGCTTGGCCGTGGTAAAAATGAATTGCTGTTTGGATGGACCTAGTTTAACCAGTCATTTAATGGTGGGATATTTTAGATCTTTGTTCATAGACACCTGTTTGCAAGGCATCGTGTGTTCCCAGTGTGACACTGAAGCCGGCTGGTGGAAGGGACAGCTGGAAACAGGGTCCGGGCTCGTAGCCAGAAAAAAAATTTCATGGGAGGTTCGGCAAGCCTCAGTATTTTTTGCAGACTGAAATGTATTTTGAGGGGGGTTCAGCCTCGTAATGTTATGACCCAGCTATGTGCTTCATCAGTTATAAGAATTATTTTGAGCAGGGGGGTTCAAGTCCAATAGAGGCAGACTCTCTTAACGTTAGCCACACATAATAATTGCACCGCTGACCTTTGACCTTCCAGCAGTAACATATATCTAAGGCAATTAAAGTCTCAGTTTTTACTATCAGTACACTATGCTGCCTGGGATAGGCTACAGGTGCTCCACAACCCTGTACTGGATGAGAAATTGGATGATGGATGGATTTTAATTATCAGAGGAAAGGCTTTGTAGCAATGCTAACTGAAAACTACATTGAATTAGCTGACACAGCAACATTATTCATACATACTGTGCGCAAAGCAATAAAGCAGGTGCTATTTTTCTGCTGATATGTCTCAGTGAGTTAGACAATGGTCTGTCTGTGCCTTTCACACACTCAGAATACCATGGCTTGACAGTTACTGCTTGGCTTTGCTTTTCAAATGAAAAGTTCAGATGTAATTTGAGCCGAGAGCTGGAAGGTTTTTTAAAAGTTCTGCGTACATAGCTGGACCATCAGCCATGACGGTGTCCTTGCAGGGGGTGTTAAACTGTAATAAAGATTTGGACAGCTTCTGCTGACGAAACACAATTTTGTTTTTTTATTACCCACAAAAGCTGAGTCAATGAGACATGTGCTACACGCAAGACTGCAGAAACACCAGGAAGAGCGGAGAAATCTGCACTTCAAAAGGAGAGAGAAAAGGAGACTGTTCAGCATCCCCAGAGGAACTCTTTTCATGTACAGAAGCCTAGGACACCAAGTTCTCCTGAGTCACAGAGTTTCAGTCCGCTATATCATCTTTTAATGCGTTGCACAATATTTAAACTACATTTGTCCTTTCTGTAAAGAAAACACATACATTTTATAGATATATACTTGTTACAAAGAGCCTGCTCAAATGTCTAGAAAATAAGTAAGCATGACTGTCTCTGGCCCAACTGATGTTTCCCTTTATCTTATTCGAACTCTACACTAATTTGTTGCGATTTAGCACTTTTTGGAGTTTTACTCACCCAGAAATGTTCTATGGGCAGAACGAAAAATGACTGGTTAAGAGTGATAACCAATCGGATTGTAGAGAAGGCGGGACCAAGGCATCTGATCAGTTGGTATGACATCTGATACATGATCTGATTGATTATCCCTCAGAACATTTTTGTGTAAAACGTCCATGAGCCATGTTACCAAGATGCTATTTATGCATTTGAAAGGTTCAGCATAATAGGAGCACAGCAACAGCCTGGATTGTTAGACAGCAATACTGTGGAAAAACAGTAAAATAGTGTTTAGCTGTTCTTCATCAGAAGTCTGCTTTGTGCCACATTCAGCCCTGAGACTTACAGGTGGCTGCAAATGAGGTTTCGCATCATGGCTGCAGGCAGCTACCAGTTTAAGACCTCATTGCAGTTCATGGAACAATCCAGAGGGAAACTCCGTCCGTTTGAATCCCACTTGCCTAAGCAAGGTTTACATCCACTGACTGGCACTGATGAGATGGGGGACAGTCAAGGAGTTCTTGCAAATCAGTTTCCAAATACAGAAATCAAAAGTTCTTGCTGTTTTTGTCGGTTGTGGGGAGAAAGATCCAGCTTCCAGGGTGAATTCTTCAGAGATAAACAGAAGAGACAAGAAACAGTCACTATTAACAGATCAGCTATACACTAAAATATTATGGGCTCGTATTTCTACTGATTTTATGCTTTTCCAGGCATATTTTGTATCCATAAAAATAAACCCAATAGCGAACAAATATGTAATCACAGCCCTTGGTTGGACTTCCTGGTGCATCAGCCTGCATTCCTGTGTGGATATAATGCCTGGGTGGTCACAGATCCACAGGACTGTTTAACCATGTTTTATAGAATTCAATTTGTACACTGTGTTAATGCAGAAAGTTATTTTCACATTAGTCTGTTCACAAGAGTCTGGAGCCTGCATTGTCGCATGCTGAGAAGTAGTGTGACCCCATAAATATGCATGTGGGTTTTCAGAAATCAGATGACAGCAATTATGCATTTTGGTACAGATGGCTAAGAAAGTCATGGTTCTTTCCACTGCTTGACAGTAATGGGCACAAGCTGTAGGGGGCAGCAGACACCTAACCATGGAATTAACACAAGCCAAGAATAAACAGAACAAGAAAACAGTGCTGTAAAATCTACCTAGTCAAGTACATACAAGTCAACAGTGCTGCCAACTAATAAGCAGGCTATACACAACTATAAATTAAACAGTTGTACACACACATGCAAGCTGTAAACTCTACCTAGCCGAATGTAACATACTGGTAACTATATACAATCTGTAATTGAACAGCTATGGTCAACTTGATGATCCTGTAAACTTTACCAATCCAGCTATAAGCAGTATTCCTATAATATAAACCATAATTCACCAGTTACTCGCAGCACAATTATGTATCTGTAGAAGAAAACGTTTTATGAAGTATAAAAAGGTTTTAATGTTCATGTTTTAATGTTTTAATGTTAATGTGATAGCGCTAACTGTCAGATTACAGTGTGGTGAAATATATCTCATGTTCTGTCTTAGTGTCTGGTTTGCCATCATAAAAAAATAAACATTTGCTGCAGACCCAAGGGCCCTTCAGTATTCCTACGGCCTCCTGGTGCCACTCTATACTGCGACAGAATGCCGCAGAGAGTGACGGATCACAGCCCTCCAGCTGTGTATGTCTTTATCTGTCACATTAGACAAATTTAGATAATATGTGTCCAAAACCACTGTCTGAATTATTTTCCATCTTCAGTGAATATTTTTATTTTATTTTTGCTGTCACCACTATCCTTGAATCAACTGCCATACCTATTACAAGTCTGCGGGCCCGCGGTGAAATACGTATTCCCATCTCAATGGCAGATGTCCCGTGAATATTTGAGGCCTAGCAAATGTCTAACATTCCATATGATTCTGTATCCAACAAATCTTGTGGGGAAACTGTGATTTCAGTTTTTCTTTTCTGTACCTCCTCTAAACGCCGTCACTTTGATTCCTTCACCTTTCAGTTACCGTTCGTATCTATGACTGAAATGTCACCTGATTGTACTACACTTGGCACAGCTGCATCCAGCCTGCAGCAAGACCAAATCCTCATGCCCAAAGCTGAGCAATTTAAAATGTTAAAACAGTTTATTCTCACAAGGCATACAATTTGTGTACGATATATTAGATGCCAGGTAGATTACCTAGTCAATGTACAGACAAATATAAGCAATGGTCACAATCAGCTAGTGTTGCTGGACCTGGGGCCCTCGATAACGGATTTTGTTCTGAGCTTTTCGGGAAGTCAAACCTTAATATTTACTGAAATGTAAATTAGCAGCAGAAGTTGCAGGGGCCAAATGTACCATCAAGGAAATGAAGGCAGGCCGGTCAATCAGCGTGCACGTGCATATGGTACAGTTTTATACCAGGACCGTCACACATACTAAGGGAAGACGCATCGGAAAAGAGAGAAATATTTCACACAAAAACAGCATCAAATTGTCACAATGTAATACTTTAAGAAGCAAGCAGACTAATGTATAATGTATAACCTTTTCTTATAATAACAAAAATTATCTTTCTAAACTCCCTCTGAGCAACATCATTACATCATGTTGTAATGATATACCAGAATTTTAATATTTGATGATTTTTTCTGTTTTAATTGTTTGCTGTTCATTATTTACTTTAATTCATATATTTCAATATTTATTTTTCTTTGTTAAGTGAATGCCTTAAGCAGTTTTAAAATCATTACCTTCAACCTGTTAGTGTTAATAATTATATA
Organism: Petrocephalus schoutedeni; assembly: GCA_026780765.1. Lineage (NCBI taxonomy): Eukaryota > Metazoa > Chordata > Actinopteri > Osteoglossiformes > Mormyridae > Petrocephalus > Petrocephalus schoutedeni. The sequence continues at coordinate 1,347,480 of JAODKL010000112.1, forward strand.
TAATATTATTTACATATTATACTGCATTATAATATATTAAATTATATTTATATACTATATAAATGTTATTTTACTAAATTGTATTTTGAAAGCAAATCGGTGCTGGATCTATATGGTAATAACCCACTAGCAGGTAGCTGTATTAAAATGCACCTAGTGGGGGTGCAGCATGTGGCACCACCAGCCCAAACAGGACAGCCAAGACCCAGTAAATCACCCCCAGTTCTTCATGTGCCAGCCCTGATGTCCTCATAGAGGAGTTAGACTCCAAATACAACACAAGTGTGCGCTCACATAGAACCAATACGACCAGGTTTGGTGCCATTGCAAATAAATATTCAGCTAAAAATTCAAAATGAAAAGGGTGCTGTGTGAAGCCACGTTACACGTACCTCTGTCTAGCTAATAATGGAGATTGTGTATTATTGCTAAGGTATACTGTGCCGTGTTAAATAAATCATTAGATCTCTGACATTCTCAGTAGTCAGATCTTAACTGTTAACCCTCTATAGGCCATACACTTGTTTGAATAATAACATCCAATGGAGACATTTGGGAAATCCCGGGCTATGGGTCATATTTTTGAAAATTATTTTGCAGAGAATGCACTTAAGAAAACTAAAACACAGATGAAGCTGCCAGCGATGGCTGGATTCTAAAAACGTGGTACTTTTTTCGGTCCGTCGCATGGAGCACCCAGCGGAAGAACCACCTGCGTGGGTTGGGGGCTACGGCCTGTCTTTCAAATCAACAACAGCATCAGCCAGCTTGCCTACAATTGCCAGGGCTTAGCAGGTTCAAAGCTAGGTTCAAACAGGTAATGCTTGTTGGACTTTTGAAAAAGATATATCTTTGCTCCTGGCCTGAGTACCGTTTTTCTCTCAGAGGTTCTCATCTCTCAGTTAATCCCATCCCCCAATGTCCAAAAATTTGCTTTGAGCAAATAGAAGTGAATAACAATATAGTTCATCCATGCTTTTGCATTTTTTCATGTCCACTACTATCACTTCGTTTACATTTTGCTTGATTTTGAGCTTGCTTTTCGGTTGAGTTTTACACCCAGAATGCATCTCCATGCACCACTGTTTAGCACCACAGTACGCAGACATTCCAGTGCCTTAATGGCAACCAGATTTGCTGATACTTTCTCACCTTGAATTTACCGCTAAACTCGAAGGTTGCTAAGGTTGTAGCGAAGAGGATCATGACTCACACCAAAGCCATGGGGAGGGGGGGAGATCCCGTTGAATAGATTGTTTCAGAAGGGCAGGACGGCAGAGAATAAGGGCTGATTGGAAAGGGCTGGGATTGGAAAGAGGGTAACTGTAAGAAAAGGTCCTTCGGACACCTCATTTCATTTAATGGAAGCTTGTGAGTCAATTGTTGCTCCTGGTGATAAAACATGAAATCAATGAAGTAAAAAAAATAAGGGAAGACAATTTTTTTGTATAAAGCGAAACGGATACAATGGCATGTGTATAGATGGATTCTGGACAGATATGGTAGATGTGCGCACACACACACACACACACACACAACTCTCTCCTCCTGCCATGCCAGCATCTCGCTGTACATACACCTAGCTACCTTGTGCTTCACAACTGTTTCCAATCTAAAGGTTCCTGCGTGTCTGGCCTCGGCCGAGCTTGATTGCATGATACTGAATACGAGATCCTGCAGAAGGGCACAGCTGGAGGGAAGAAAGTGATTTTTGTGCCTTTTTCCCCTCCCTACCCCCATCCTTTTTCTTTGGTCATGTATACCTTACCTGGCCCTCATTTTTAACCATATATTACGACGCTCAGTTCAGTAAAAAGTAACAGATTTGAACTGCACAGCCCTGGTAAAAGCCCATCTGCAGCCACTGGGCGCATGGCGGTGGCAGGCACGCACTCAGATATAACGCCACCCCACCTGTCGGCCTCCGCTGCTGTTCGCTAAGTATTTCTTGTTTCGCTGGGCGGTTTAAATAGGCCCAACGCCGGTGGAGATAAAAAGCACTGGTGTTTAATTTGAAATCCAGAGCAGGCCTCGCGGTAAAGCGGGGGAAAAAAAATAATGCAATGGGCTGAAACACAATTGCAGCTTTTCAGGAAAAATCGTAATTAAAAAACAGGCCCTAGGGCTGCCCAGAAGCAACCAGGATAAGAAGTGAGACTGCGCTAAACTCACAGGGAAACTTTACGCACCACTTTATTTTGCTGTATAATTTCCTTAATTATTAAGAATCTAATAATTATTTTAACTGCACTAATTTCACATTATATAATACATGGTCATATGTGCAGCATTTTAAAACTTTTTTGATGCAAAAATTTAGATGGCTTTATTCACTAATATCGGTGGATCCGATTTCTTGTTTTTTGGCAAATGAATAATTTATTATACACACAATTTCCACTATTTAGCATTATGCTTTGTTCATCGGTCTGCATGGGGAATACAAACCATACTAACATGTTTCTGTTGAAAATGAAATAAATTTAATTAAAGACATTTTAAAGAGCATTAGAGAAATGTATGATTTCTTTGTATTATTATTAAAACTGTTGTATTATTAGTAATGGAAGCATCAGTTAAAATTTAGCGTGGATAAAATATAGTTGCATTATTATGTGTTTTCATTGATTTCTAAATCTAATAGATATAGCAGAAAATTTGAAAACGTTTTGTCATGGAAAGGTAAACCAGATAAATAATTTCTACAAATTAATGGCGCTGATAATATCACCATTAATCAATAACATAGCCTTAAACTTATTCAGGTTCATAAATATTAGGTGTATATTTGTGAAAATCATATACGTATTATATATCATATAATATATCATTATATTCTCCTTTCAGCTTTCCCAGATTTGATTTATGGCTCCCAAAGTACAATTTCAACAGGAACGTTGCCTTTGCCGTCATATAAATAATCATGCAATTGCATTGAATTTTCAATTATTAAATATTTCAAATTTTAAAGGTTTAACATGATCTGTATCACAATTTCTAGGATTAATGGCTAAAAGTATGCAGAATGACCACTAAATTGAAGACTAATTTAGAAACTGAGTGATTTAAAGATTAGCTTACAGATGCTAAACAGCTTGCAGTTTCTAAACAGATGTTGCATTCTTAAACCATAATTATTCGGCAGCATTATGAATAATACAAAAAATGACTCTACCGAAAGCACATTCAGGAGATTTTAATAGCATGATAGGAGCAGGCTATGTTAAATATAAACACATCAGGATACAGAGCAGCACACCGTAATGGCTCCTCAACATCCATCTAATCAAACGCGAAGCATTCACAGCCTATAGCTGGCCTATGGCACTTATACTACATTCTGTTTTCACGCTGTATATTTCTCATTGATTTCCATACAGCTGAAGGTGGATCACATTTACAGCAAAAATAAAATTCCTTCATTGTTAATGCAAGTACTTTGCTGAAATTACTTTAATTCTATGCAGCTACCTGAATGGGTTGTTTCCTAAAAGGTGACCTATAAAATACAGAATGAAGGCGGAACATGGACTTTCAGACAGCTGTAATGCGCTTACAGTGATATACAGTATACTGCACATACACTGTATATCATATTGCGAGTGGTAAGTATTTTGTCTTTAATTTCAGCGATGAAATATAAATACCTGATGGTTTGCAGCCAAGCAGTGGAGATGGAGTGGAAGAGGGAGAGGAGAGAATTGGGATAAAGGTGGGGGTGGTAGGTGGAGGGGGTCGGGGTGGGGGGAGGGTGGGGGCTAGTGGGAAGCAGACATAGACCAGGCCCCCTCCATCCTCCAGACGGAGAAGGCGTAGCTGAGCCGCTCGTGGGCCAGGTAGTTGCAGCTGGCCAGCTTGCTGTCCATCTCGTCGCTCTGCAGCACCTGGTACAGGAAGTCGATGTAGCGCGAAGCCAGCTTAAGGATCTGGATCTTGCTCAGCTTGTCGGAGGGCAGCGTGGGGATGATCTTGCGCAAGGAGGCGAAGGCGTCGTTCAGGGACTGCGTGCGCTGGCGCTCCCTGACGTTTGCAATCACGCGCTGGGTGTGCAGATCCTCTAGGGGTGTCTCAGGCCCCGCGGCCACCATTGGGGGGCTTTTCTTGTGCCGCTTCGGACCTGGGGGCACCAGGCATCCCGGGCTGTCTGCCCCGCTCTCCTCTACCCGGCTGCCCTTCTTGGGGTAGGGTAGTCTCTTTCGGCCACCGGCCCCTCCAGGTACTGCACACTTCTTCGGGCCAAACTCCACGTCCTCCTCGCTGGCCACTATTGCTCCCTCAGGAGAGTCAGTGCAGGACAGCTCCTCTCTCATGGTGACCCGTCTTGGAGATGCTGCCCGTGGACTTCACACTCCCCTCCTGATCTTTATGTCCAAAGCAGCGATGTTCCGCACACCAAGAGACGGGTGCGGGGGTGACAGGAATGCTTCCAAAAATTTGACTCGGGTGGCGGGACGTACGAACAAAACCGCACCCTAAAAGCTTAAAAAAAGTTTGCACTCTGTCCCTCTGCCTTGAAGACAAATCTGCTTCCCCCAAGTCCCCATCTCAATCCAAGCATATGACGAGAATCTGTTTCCCCTATCCCCACATCGCTTGCTCTTATAAGTTGCCAGAGGTATAGCAAGTCAGAGCCATTGATTGGCTAAGCTTGGTCCTGGGGTGTGGTTTAAGCCTGGGAAAGCAGGAAGTGAATAGGGTTGGTGGATGATGGGAAGAGGGCAAGTAGTAAGATCAGCCAATCAGCAGGAGCGTGGCTAACTCTTTTACAGAAGTTGTCTGAAGTTTATAGGTTCCAGATTTCGCCAAAACAATCCAATGTGCACCCAGCCCCACCCCCAGATCCCCCACTGCCTTTTTTATTCTTGATATAACAGCTATGTACTTTAGAGTCTTTTTAGCTCTATAGCTGGAATTTTTAAATAAATAAATCCAACATGCTTAATTATTAACACAAGTATTAATAATATCAGCTAGGTGACTGAAGGTCTACTGCAGCTACTCCAAGAAGAAATCCGGATGTTCAGATTGACCTAAATGGAAAAGCTCTGCAGCCTGTGTGTAAGTGACCCAGACCCATTCTGACACTGCGTGAGGGTTCAGCGTTCCTCAAATAGGCTTTTTATAGCTCCACGCAGCTCGTTTTTATGTTCCTGTTTGAATTCCATGGTGCTAAAGGCCTGCAAGTCTTCAAAGTGCCTACAAGGGTAAAGGAGGCTGGGGGGGAATTTTTATTTTAGCACGTCAGATGCTGGAGGCACACAGGCCAGCCATCAGTGTGGAACGAAGAAGAAGAGAGCCTTTTGGAGGAGGCTTTCGAACAGCCATGCACGCATGGCCATGATCGAAAACGGCAAGGCGACTTTGGTCACCCAGTGCTGTGTGTGAGAGTAAGAACCTAATAAAACTGTTTGAGGGACAGAAATGCAGCATAAGAAATTCAAAGAACAAATAGAGGCGTCTGGTTGGTAGAGCAAATCATGGAACCGGTGGGTCTTGAGGCTTGTGTAGGACCCAGGTTTAATATTTATAAAAGTATAAAAGTTTAATAGAAAACCTCATGCACATAGGCACATATGCATTTTATGGAAATGACACAAGCTAGTTTTTAGAAGTGTGTCAGAATCGCAGCAGTATAGCTACGCAGCATCATAAATGTGTAGCATTAAGATATTCTACACCTGCACAGGAATCCCCAAGAGCCCTGATTATTTTGCGAAACTGTTTTCCATTAATTCTTTTAATCGTGTTTGCATATAGGTCCTGCTCCTGATACTCGGTCTGCCCATGCGGGCTGACGACCCAAGCATGATCTTTGGAGAACCTGACCTCCGACCTTCACGTTTGGAGGTGAGAGGGCTGCTAATAACAGCAGCCATGCCCTGCGGGATAATATAGGCGCTAGCCACCTTCCCAAGGGGTGGGCGCCGGGCTCCCGAAACAGCACACATCTGTACCCCTAAGAATTTCAAGTTTGTGGAAGACTTGAAGCCTTTGAGATATGCTCGAAAATGCCTAAAAAATACTGACGATTCTTAAGCACACATTTGGTTTTGAAAATTGCAGAAATAATCCCTAGGTCTACAAGCACACCAGAAACAAACATGGAAAATATAAAGCATGCGTGTGTGTGTGTGTGTGTGTGTTTGTGTGTCTGAGTCAATGAGAGTGGGTGCAGGCAGATACACTGCACTATTCTGTGGTGCAGGCATATCGCTCAAACAAGTGAAGGAGTCGACGTTTGGGCGCGAAGGTGACTGAATCATTTTACCAGAAAGTGAGGTCACTGGCATCCCTCACGCTGTGACTGGAAGTGACCGTTTGTCATCGGAGCGAGCAATTGCAACAGAAACCAGAGCTGGCCAGAAACACTGAGTGTTTCCACAAGCCTGCTTCAAGACGCTTGGCCTTCTTGCGGCTGAAAGACCTGTCATGTAACATGTGTGAGTAATTGATATCAGTAAATGGTGATCATGTTCGATAGTCCTGGTGTCACACAGAGTTCTGAGATGAGGGATCCACAGATCATAATAATGCTGCATATTTTCACAATGAAAGTGAGTATAATGTATTTATGATGATCAGTAAATCATAAATTATGTGTATTTATCAGTAAGTGTGTCCATGAATCTTTTGCATTTCATTATTATTATTATTATTATTATTATTATGATATCCATCCGTATGACTGATGACTTTCTTATATTTACAATTTATACAGGTATATTAATTATAGCTTTGTAGTTAATTAAAATGAATTATATTATTATATAATTATTATAACTATAATAGTTATATTGCAGTGATGTATTGGTTATACTAGGTCCCTCTGCCATTCATGATTATTTTCTGATTATTTTCAGTAACAAGTCCTAATGGCTACAGAATGAAATTGTACTTTCATTTTCTGTTAAAAAAGAATAAAAATGACGACGTATGATACCATACATACAAAGATATATGAAGAACAGACATAAAACTGTTTGAGTTAAAGCAAATTTGCTCCCTAATTTGTTTTTCATTTTATTTATCGGTCTTGAAATTTCAATTCTGTGGATAAATGAAATGGGAAATGCTCTCAAAATAAGTGGAAAAACTACTCATCTGCTAACATTTAGACACTACTGAAAAGTCTTCCTTCCATTAAATAGATGCTAGGGTGAGCATTCTCTTTGAAAAGTTGCAAATTATCTGTGCTAAAAAAGCACATTCAACTCATGTCCTATATTTCCCATATGCCTTTTGTCTCCTGCCCACAGCAGATCCAGTTAGGCAAACAGCATAAATCTTTCTTATCATTTCAAACTGCTTTGTTTTCCAGCCTTACCGTAACCTGCGTTTGGCAAGGTTTGTTTCATGAACTCATGCATTCTCAAAAATTACACTAAGAATGGAAGTAATCTTTACCTGCCTTCATCTGCATAATCTCCAAGTGACTGCACAGATACAAATATTATCTAATATACATCTTCACTTTGAATCTAAATTTATGTTATTTATAAAGATGTTTCTTTATTATTTAAAGTCATTAGAATGTTTCCTTGACTTCTGCTTTGGAGAAACATTTGTTTGCATTTGCACTATTGAATAAAAAATGATGTGCCGCATTATTATAATCTATTATAATTGTTGTAAATAAGCTAATAGTTAGTCTGCTGTCTGAAAAGAATGCAGAATCATTTTAAAAGCAGTTTGAACTAAACAAAACAATTTGTCTTATCTATTATTATTATTATTATTATTACATATTGTTGTTGTTGGTGTTTGTTATTATTAAACCATCTCTTTCTTCCACAATCTTTTAAAATAGGCAGGAATATCATATTGGACATTGCCCACCTGAACAGTGCACACGCTGTAAGCTGCCGGCTTTTCCACAAAAGCTGGAAAACATTACTATAAGAAGAACATATGAGCGTTTAAGAAAAACTGTGGAACATAATGCGGCAACGTTCTGTCAGACACCAGACCTGAGACTCAGGTTTTATAAATTACCAGCATATAAATGTTGCCGCTTCTGCTGCGTAATCGATGTGATTAGCCTTTTCTTGCTCATATGATGGGCTCAGTCGAATAAGAAACCTTTACATATCAGAGAAGAACCTGGGGGAGCAGAGAGGTGTTAGCTCCTTTGTTGTTTAACTATATAGCTTTTTCTCATGCCATGCAGCTAGCAAGCCGAAGCATGAATCAGTGAGAGAAAAATCAGGAGATGCTAAATCGTGATTTGCTATAAGTGGAGCTGGTCTCATTTATTATGGTAGAATTTGACATCAGGAGATGATTTCTCACGTGTTTGTTGTGTGTGCATTTGGCGCTAAATTTCCACAGGTCTGCATGGGTCAAGTGATGTCCTTTTTCAGGACTTGGGTTTCAGCCATGGTTCTGCTAGTGTTGTTCTTGGCCCAAATGCGGGGAGGGAGAGGAAGTATTGCAGTCAGACTCTCATGGCAAAGAAGAAGAGGCAACCTTGAGGTTTTCAGGTGATCGGCCAGCCATAGACCCATCACACACACTTTGAAATGTGGCTGGTTCCCCGAGTCAACCTCCATGTGTCTGTAATTTTAGGCAGTGCCTGGCGTGTAGTTGACCCAGTTAATCAGCTGCTCTGGCTCTCCAGCAGGGGCCACAATTATAGGCTGGATTATATAAGACAGAAGTGATGCAGCACTATCAGATTGGCTGTGATTGCCTGATGTGGCCACCACATCAGCACCTCCAAGGACCCTGCGCTTCCCCTTCGATGCAGCCTGTTTCTTTTGCCGTGAGCATCGTATTTATTTACACCTAAATATCAACGACGCGCTTTGCCTTCATATTCTGTTTTGCATTTCGTTTCAAAACATGATCTATCAGAAGATCTGCAGGCGACACAGGGGACAAGCGCCGTGAGGGCCGAGCGATGGGAGAGTCAAAGAAGAGGAGACTGGGGCCTGACATTGACACCAATGAAATCAGTTACTCACGCGCAGTGTGGCTTCCGAGCGAGGCGACCCTCAGACACGCTGCTTTTTGTGGTTTAGCCGAAAACAGGAAGGTAGCTTCACTTTCATCTGTTTTGTGCAAAAGAAGGGCGGCCAATTCTTGTTTTAAAAGAACTTTGTAAATAGATTAAACACTCGCCCCCCAAACCTGCAGTTCTTAACATGACTTACTGAAAGCTAAATGCAAAGGGACAGTATGAAACCCAAAGGAAATCCCCTGCAAGGTCTGCCTAGGGCCGGCGTCCCTGCCTCTCCACTTATGGCGGCTCCCGAGGGCCGCACAGGTTTGGCGGATGGGGGGCCCACGCGGTTCCGAGACCGGGCGGCCCTCGGACCCCTGCGTGCCACCGCACCACTATCACAGGAAAACGTGACGGAGGGCCTAACAGGAAAAACGTGGACTTGCCTTATGCCGAGGGGGGGGGGGGGGCGGGGGCACGAAAGCGAGACAAAAGGGGGGCAGAAGAAAGGGACGAGAGGAAGAGAAAAAAACTCCCAAAGCAGAACCAGATGGGGCGGTGTGGAGGACCGTTTGATCTGGCCCGCTAAGGCCTGATTGATGTCGCACATTTCATTTCCTTGTCAGAGACATGACATAATGTTTCAGTAACACTCTGCCTTTTTCCTCTTTCGTCTTTTTTTTCCCCCTCCTCCAATTAACCTCCCAATTTCAGGCTAAAGGCAATACGCCGACAGCCAGAAGGTATGGCAGTGAAAGCAAAGCGTGTTTAAATGAACTGTAAACATCCCTGAGTAGGATGAGGCAGTGAAAGGGATGCAGGGTGCATCAAATACTTAAAAACTGAGGTTTGGGGCAAAGCTGCGTGCAGGAGAATGATGCTGCAGAGCATAGTTAAGTCGTACACATTATCTTGCAAAATGCAAAGCACGTGTTCACGAAAGTGTGCACGAGGTTACAAATACAAAAATACAGGCATTACAGTATACTGAAAAAATGCACAAAAATCACGTGTATATGTAATACTGTCCATCCTTCGGGCCCTGATGGTTCCAGGCCCTCGTGTCTTGTTTCATGATAGCTGGCCCATACATGAATCATGGGGTATTACACGTCCTCGAGGAAACCAGCCTTGTACCATTATGATAGGCCGCAGAGATTAAGACGAGACATCGTTCTCATAACTACATAAGGCACCTTTGATCTCAGATTTGCTGGCGCTCTCTTTCAAGAGAAGGTCACCGTTTCTGAAAAGGAGGCAAATTCATCCTGTTCTTGGAGAGCCCTGGACCGGCATGAGGCACAGCTTTGAGTCATCGGCTGACTCATTGGCTCGAAGGAGGAATTCTTGTGCCGCTCAGAGCTGTCTGCGTCTTCTTACGGCTTTTGAAACCACGCGACGTTTCAAAAGGGACCTTGAAAACTGCTTTTTTTTCCCCCTCAAATGGAACACATTCCCAAACAGCCCCAAAATTAGCTTCCAAGGCTAACCACAGTGTCTAAATATTAGAATCAAGTTTAGAGGTGAAGAAGAATGCTCACAATTAACCTAAAGGAAAATAAATTAGTCATGTGATGCCCGAAAAGATGCAGGATCAATCAGCGGTGATGTTTGCACAATGAAGACGGTAAGCACTTTTTAGGTCTAGTGGAGCAGAAGTAAAAATGGAACGATGCATCCAAGCTTCAGGTTTATCCTTCTGCTTCCAGGACCCTAACGCAGCAGGACAACGAGGAAAGACCTGAGTCTCCAGCCAAGGCATAGCTGCCAGCGGAGTGCCGACACAAAGACCCCAAAAAGACGCTCACGAGGGCCAATGCAGCTCAGGGTTTGAGGTGATATAGAAGTGCCCCCCTCTATCCTCCATACCCCATTTCCCCAAGGCACTGGGCCCATCTGGCATCCATTTCCCCAAGTGAAAGAACACTTCCTTTGGGATAATTCATTTTTTTTTGGGGGGG
>JAODKL010000112.1:1358481-1384464 GCA_026780765.1 Petrocephalus schoutedeni
CTTTGGGATAATTCATTTTTTTTTGGGGGGTGGGGGTGGGGGAGGTGGGTGGAATTAGGCCGGGATGGAGGAAGGGAGCATGCTTGAAGGAGGTGTTAGTGACAGTGGTTGGAGTTATTTGGGGGGGGGGGGGGTAAGACAAGGTGCCAAGGATCATAGGTGGGGGTTCAACAGAGTGAGGTTAAGGATTCAAGGTCACATTATGAAGCTCAGTGCCTCCAAGGCCATAAAACCAACCAATTCATAAACAACAGGAGGGCGAAAGAATTTCTAACAAGAAAAATCGCACAAGATATTGTTCTCTTGCAAGCCTGTCATCATTCCTGCAAACAAAAGGAGTTTTCCATTACAGTGATACTTGGCATTTATACGGAATTAATCCATGCATGTAATGCCGCTCGAATCTCAAGGTTTTTAACTGAACGGTACATTGTTTTTCTTTTTCTCTCAAAATATCCTGGATTGAAGGGGTTTTAAATATCATTGTTTTAGTAAATGGTTTAAATGAATCTACTTCTTCCAAATGATTCTCTCTGTACATTCCCTGGATCCCAACATCTCCTAGCTTGGTTCACTGTCAAATATTTCCTTAAATTTCACCTGAGGCATTTAGCTTCCACCGACCTCCAGAAACGGACTCGCCAGTCGACGTGCCAGTTAATGAAAAAAAGGTCAGATGGCTCTCAGATTTGCAAGGCTCCTCCTGTCGGCTTTGCAGGAGGTAGTGCTGAGTGCACTGCTGTTTATTTCCATGGAAGGATGTCAAAATATCACGGAATTGAAGGCGGAATCAAAGGAAAAGCCCAAAGTAAAAAAAGAAATACACTAAATTCGAATCAATTTTTATGATGCATACTAACATTCATTCTTCATTTCTACCAGACTTATCTTCCTGCATTAGGACATAATTTATCATAATACTTGGTGCCTGGGCTCCTCTTAAATTCCTTTGCTTTCATGTGTAATTTAACCGATATCCTGGCATGGCTCTGGTTTCAGTGTGTAAGCCCAGGGCCCACTGAGGAGACCAAGCTGGGTGCTCCACAGAGGGAATTTGGAGTACAGACCTTCACCCTGAGTAACTCCTATATAGACACACACACACACACACACGTTTGTATTTCTTAGTGAGGACCATCCATTCATTTCTATAGGATAAACCCTAATCCCAATCACAACACCCTCAACCCCTACCCAGCCCGAACCTTAGGCATAAGTAACCAAGCAAAAATACAAGACTTTTGGCCTTTTTACTTTTTTGACTGCATTTACAGATTTTTATACAATTAAGTCTGAAATAATGAGAACCAAAAAAATGACCTCACTAGTCACACTTTTTGAGGATTTGCTATACCTGTGAGGTCATGTGGTCCATACAAGTATAGCAAAACCTGTACACATACACCCAAATGCACACATATGGGCTGTCTGCCTAGCTAAGCAACAGGGTCCATTTGGTTCTACTATGGTCCAGTATGGTCCATGATCCAACTCTGGTCAATAAAAACCTGGTGGAGGCATACTGACATATCTTGACCATGAATAAGTAAACAGGAACCTCTTTTCCATAGTAATATACCATGTGCACTGATAATACTGAAAATTGAAATCAATGTAAAATTTATTTAAATAAAATATGTTTTTTTTTCTAGTCATTTTCAGGTTGATTGAGATATTTTCGTATTCTCTGTTATGACACATTTGGCGTGGGTTACTGCAGCCAGCTAAATACTGCAGTATTAAGTCATATCCCCCCTTATCAAAGTCTCTCATGCACCTTCGATTGTTAGATTGTCCATACAAATATTTTTCTCAGTGACTTTAATGGACTTTTGTTACTCCAGCTCGAATGTATTCCCAACAGTTATTTAAAAGAAAAGTTGTGTGGTGTGATGTGGTGAAATTGGGCCAGACATCCCTGTCAGCCAGAACTGTGATCCGCTAGAATAAGATTTAAGCACTGAATATCCAAGCGCCCACACTGGTTTCAGATCTTTGCCCTCTAGCAGGACAACCAGGTGGCAGAGCTGTAGCCACTTCTGGCGAGGACACGGAAAGTCGCTGTCCGCAGCGATCAAATCCCGAAATAAAAAATGAACATTTCATGCCGATCTGCTCTGCGTTTCAGCCGAGAGCGAAATCCGACAGGCGCGACATTCAGAGGCCCGCGCTGCGTCGAAACCAGCATCCACTGCCTGGTAGTGGACAACAATGACCTACATAGCATAAATGGCAGTTTAATGGTTAATTGGATCTTCTCCATCTGATGTTATGAAGAAAAAAAAAGAACGAAAATGCGGGGCAGAAGGGAGAAAAGAAGGAAGATGGAGACATGTGTTTCAGTTTGTAAATAAAACAGTAAATTGCTATGGATATTGCTTAAATATCTGTGGGCTTTGTTCTGCGTTTGCGGAAGTGCCTAGGAAATCATTCCGAAGCAGCCTTTTCAAAAAGCCCCTTTAAAGTCAGAGCAGCCATCTGGTTCTCTACCGATTCAAGATGTTTTTTTTTTCATTCACTTGTTTTGATCAATTCTTATAAACTGAAATGTCTGTGAGGCTGAGCAATGCCTTTTCCAAAACGTTTCAGCCCAAAACCGGTGGACCCGCTCTTCTGCATTTTAGCCAAAGGCACACAGTCATACCTGTAAACTTGCGGCTAAGCATCTCGGAAAGTAATATGAGATATTAAAATGGGTAAGTTGGTGGGTAAGTTAGGCCCGCAGCCTAAATGTCCGTGATTAAACACTGTGAAGTGAGGCAGCATTAGGGCAGCAAAACCAAACTGTCTTTGATATAATAACACTGCACTTTTAAAGTTCTCTTCATTTCTGTTGCGGCTGCAGCAAAAACTGTTTTTATCAGAAACCCAATCAGACTGCACAGACACTGCATTGCAATCTGTCCCCTGCATTTACAATAAAAGAAGGCAAGCAGACTGTCTGGGGTACTGGCATGTCTTGTGCAGAAATCTAAAGGTGTTACTGACTCGCAACCAGGTCAGCGAACACCTTATGTCAGCCGTTGAAGCACTTGAGGACCTTGAGTCATTCAAAACAAAAGCCCGAATACAAACAAGAACAATCACTGAACAGCATTATTGAAATAGAACAGAAATGTAATAGAGATGGACTGCAATACAAAAACAACACCACAACAACCACACATTACTGAACAAACTCCAATGACACACCAAGGTTCACGTGCGTTACAAAAAAAATGAAACATATCACATAATTGCGGGCTTTGTTAACTGATACCACGTGTCTACGGACCCTGTCTCGGATATAAATGCAAGAAAGTGGTAAGGAGGTGGTGACTGAGCACTAGGGTTCAGTGATATTGGTTAGATTATATAACCAAGGAGGACAAAGAGACACGCTACTGTTGTTGACTATACAATGATGCCAGTAAGTATATATTTTAAATCAACGTACTGGCTTGTGCAATATCGACATCTTACCCAGGAATTAGGAGGCCCATTGGAAATACATCTTACGTTTTCAGAATGGTCATTATGTGGCACAACAGTGTGATCAGGTGACCAGAGGCCAATGACATTCTGGCTGGTGGTGACGATTGTCCAACCTGGTGAGTGACCAGACACAGGCTGCACGGGTGACGAACAGGTTTCTTGGGCACATTGTTTAAGACACTATGGTGCCCCCCACCCCCACCCCCACAAAATAAAGAAAAAAAAACTGCTTTCCATTTCTTGGTTTTCTGAGTCTGAATTGGCTTGGAGCCCTCATTGAATATCAGACAGCAAGAGTGCCAGTATCTTGTCACAAATAATGCTTTCAAAGAGACTTTGCGGAATAAAGGTTAATGCCTTTTTTTGTACTCCGATACTTCATCACACAGCATGCAAGGACGTTTTTAGCATTTAATGCAGAATAACCATGAGTATTCGCTCAAGGCCACTCATGGGTATTGACATATTATGCCGTGTTGCCACAAATATTAGGTTTTATAAATACTACACAGAAGTGTTCTGCACAAATCTGGCCGCAAACGTTCCGCAGAAGTGAAGAATACTCAAAGAGGCACTTAAGACCATTCTAAAGTGCTCTACAAAAGCAGGCTGGCCTGGGCTGAAGGCAACGGCATTACAACATACCACATGGCAATGCAGCTTATGGAACATAAGAGTGGGGTTCGGGGGCCGGGGGGGGTAAAGGATGTGCAGCAGTGGGCCGGAGGTCCTGCAGGTGCGGACCGTTCATCCATTGCCAAGCACAAATCAGCAGATTCATTTCCTGGCTATTCGCATGCAGCACTATCCTAGAGGGGAGCGCTTAAAATACCTTCGCAAAGGGATATATATATGTAATCCAATAAAACACAGTTTGCATACATGTCATTTTCATGCAAGACGATAGCTGCTACAGATGCTACACAATGTAAGATCTCATTGCGTATGTGTGTGAACGTTTACACAATCACAGTGTCCTCTTCACTTCTCCTTGTCTATCCCACCAAATAATACCGTAATTGCTTCCTTCCTGGACTTCCAGGCACAAAACGGAATTTGAATTTAAATAAGGCCACCCCAAGGTTTCTCCTGAGACACACTGTGATTCAGAAGATCGCAGCCCTACCATCTACACTGTCATCCTACACCTAGTGTATTTCAAAGCCGGGCTATTAATAGGACTGAAGTGCGCTCCTCCAGATGTTTAAAATCACCCTGCTCGCTTATCTTCGGTCCAAAAAAATCTTGTTAAAATGACGCTGCGGCTGCTGTTGCTGGCAGAAATGAGACAGTGGCTACCACCGCACCAGATTACTTCGGTGTCACAAAAAAAAACCCTCTTTCCATTAAATTGACCACTGGGACTGTAAAACAAACAGGGCCCTACGCTGTGCTCTTGTGTTACGCGTGTCAGTCAACTACTGCCAGGGTCAGCAATCCAGGTGTATACAGTGGATATAAAAAGTGCACACACCCCTGTTAAAATGCCAGGTTTTTGTGATATAAAAAAAATTAGACCACGATAAATCATTAAAAAGATATTCCACCTTTAATATGACCTATAACCTGCACAATTCAATAGAAAAATAAGCAAATCTCTTATGGCAAAAAATTAAAAAAATACATACTGTCATTATTAATTAAATGGACTACAGCAGACTTTCAGTACAATAAGCTGGTCGCATACATGTGCACACCCTGAAACTAATGCTTTGTTGAAGCACCTTTTGATTTAATTGCAGTATTCAGTCTTTTTGGGTACACACCTGGCATCAATTAAAGTGACTCTGATTAACCCCAAATAAAGTTCAGTCGTCCTTGTAGGATTTTCCTGACATTTACTCAGTTGCATCCTACATCCAAAGACATGGTCCACAGAGAGCCTACGAAGCATCAAAGGGGTCTCATTGTTGAAAGGTATCAGACCAGAGAAGGGTACAAAAAAATTCCATGGCATTAGATATAGCACAGTGAAGACGATCATCAAGAAGAGGAGAAAATGGCACAACAGTGATGTTACCAAGAACTGGGCGTCGCTCGAAAATTGATGAAAAGACAACGAAAACTGATCAGGGAGGCTGCCAAGAGGCCTACAGCAACACTGAAGGGGCTGCAGGAATTTTTAGCAAGTACTGCTTGTATACTACATGTGACAACAATCTCCCGAATTCTCCATATGTCTGGGCTATGGGGTAGGGTCACAAAATGGAGGCCTTTTCTTGCAAAGAAAAACATCCAGGGCCAGCTAAATTTTTGTAGAAAGTACATCAGGTCTGTCATAAGCATGTAGGAAAATGTGCTATGGAAACCAAGGTTGAACTCGGTTTCCATAGCACAATGTTTTGTGCCAAAACAACATTGCGCATCGCCAAAAGAACACCATACCCACAGTGAAGGTGGTGGTGGCAGCATCAGGCTTTGGGTTGTTTTTCTTCTGAAGCTTTAGTCAAGGTGGAGGGAATAATGACCAGTTCCAAATACCAGTCACTTTGGCCCAAAACCGTCAGGTAAAGGTGAAGAGGATTTTCACCTTTCAGCACGACAATGACCCCAAGAATACATCCAAATCAACTAAAGAATGGCTTCACCTGAAGAAAATTAAAGTTTTGGAATGGCCCAGCCAGAGCCCAGACCCAAATCCAATTGAAAATCTATGCGGTGATCTGACTGTGCCTTTGAAATCTGACAGATATGGAGCACTTTTGCTAGGAAGAGTGGGCAAATATTGCCAAGTCAAGATGTGGCATGCTGATAGACTCCTACCCAAAATGACTGAATGCTGTAATTTAATCAAAAGGTGCTTCAACAAAGTATTAATTTAAGGGTGTGCACACTTATGCAGCCAGCTTATTGCACATTTATTTTTAATATTTTCCCCCTAACAGATATGTTTGTTTTTCTGTTGAATTGCACAGTTTATGGGTCACATTCAAGGTAGAAACTGTTTGCAAATGAGTTTTCGTGGTCTAATTTTTAACATCACAAAGACCTGGCATTTTAACAGGGGTGTGTACACTTTTTATATCCACTCTAAGTGGTTAGAAGATGGAAGGAGGAATTACTCAAAAAAATTATGTGAATTAACATGGCAATTTGTAACATAAGGATGCTAGTAAAAAGAAAAAAACACAGCCTAGTATCCATTTACAGCACTGACTGAGGCTCAGGGGGTGATCTGACCTTTAGTTTTGGGCCATTTTTCTTCAAGTTCCCCTTTAGTGGAGAACAGCAGGGAACACAGATTTAATAATTGTCTGGCTTGAAAGAGCCAGTTATTACACACATATAGGGGCTGCTGGCCTGGTTAATATGTCTGCTGGGAAAATCCTAAATCCCTCATTCAGGCTCGGCCCGGCATCACAAAACGACACCTCCTAGTCTGAAGCCCGTTGACTCTCCCCCTAACTGTAGCACACAGGTTCCAGTTAGTAGAAGGCATCTGAGCGTGGTTTGGAGCGCATTCATCTGCTCCGCCATTCCCTCTCCTAGAGCCGGCGCCAGCTCCCGCCGACCTCCGAGTGCAGCGAGTGCAGCGTTGCTTCTCCATAGCTGCACGGCCGCCTTTTGCATGCAAGGTCCCACTGGATCCCTCCTTCCTTTACACCAAAATATAAACATCAGCCATTTTCTTTGACTTAATTTCAAACACCAGGCCAAGGGTCTGAAAATATCAGATGATGGCACCACTCAGAAATAAATGATAAATGTGAATGTAAAACGTAAAATATTTATTTTTAGGACAAGTGTGTAAATTTAATTTGCATATAAAGAAAAAAAAACGACTCTCTATATATATACATACAGCGCAAACCAAGATCAAAATCAAAACACATACTAAGCACTAGATTCTGTCTTTCCACCCCTAGCCAACCCAGGGCAAGTCACCTGATTCGAAAAGGCAGCATCATACAAGAATATTTTATTGATCTCATTCACACAACCATATTCACAAGCGTTACACAAATACAGAGAGAGCAAGAACTTTATCGTCATCTTAGAGAATGAGGAGAGTATCTTCACTCAGTAGACAGGGCAAAGGTTTCAAATGATAATGACCAATGGAGTAAACTTTTTTTAAATCTCAGAATATATTACCACAAAAGAAAAACAAAGAGTAATATATTCAGTAGTGGCAGCATGCAGTTAGAGCTTAAAGGAAATGGGCCCTTGTATTTCAGAGAAACTATTACGTATATGATCCCCTGTTTTTCAGTCTATTATAATAAATTTATAGTAACTAAAAAGGATTGCACAGTACAAATACAGCAGCCCCAAATAACCTTAAAATCATTGCACACATTAAATTCAACCCCCCCAACCACTACCCGGCTAAAACTTTAAAAATAAATAGCACAAAAAAATAACTCTTGCTTGCAGGTTCCGTGATTGTAACTCTTAAAGTTGTCGCAGTCACTTTTTATTTCATGGCTTAAAAGTCTGACTGTCTGTTCCCCAGGTTTAAGTTATGAAGGTACTACACCACCAAGATCAAGTCAGCACCGTCAGTCAGCAGTTTAACATTCAGGAATGGGACACATGCGGCAGACAAGTCACGCAGACAGCCAACATGGCTGCACATCAGATGGCCTTAGGAGGTACACCAGAGAGAACAGGCACTCCTTCTTGACTGGCCAATAAAAAAACCTTAGGGAAGTCGCATTAACTTCACTGTCAACATGAATGAATAACACAGGCTGAGACACCAAACAATATGTCTGCCTGCAATATTTAGTAAGTGTGTTTGTGTTTTCAGCAACAATGTGGCTAGGGACATTTCACTCAATGTTAGTTATGTTACCAGCTAAAATGTGATTCTGCTTCCTGCATACATATATAAACATTAAAGAAGACTTCATATATTATATCGAAGATATGTTGAAGTGTAACCCATTACACCTCCTAGTGGTGAGAAGTAAATCTGCACTGGGGACAACGCACACCAGCCACATTGCACAAGATAAAATGAGGTTCTCTCATCTCTGAAAAGAAGGTCAAAAGTCAAAAAGAGCACACCTTCATTTTAAAAATTAAAAGAGTAGAAAAGGTTGAATCAAAATGTTTTAAGTTATATGCATGACAGAAGCGGAAAACAAAAAAAAAAAACAACGTCAGGGCTCTGAACGCCACTCTGTCATTATTAATTAAATGGACTACAGCAGACTTTCAATAAGAAATATATGTACATGAGCCATTATTTTCTTCCCTCTGCTATGTGTCTACCCAGGCGTTCGACATAGAATGACAGAGCACATGGTGGAGGGTTCGAGCCGGCTTAAATGGCAGTTCATTTGGAGCGGTTCTGATCTACCAGAGCTCTGACAGGCTGGAATAACAACAAGTGCTGGGAAAAGAAGTTAAAAATAAAACATATACCAGTACTGGCATATATCATGAATGCATAACTCATAAGCATAAGCCTGGAATAGACTGTATCTTTTAGGTTGGATCAACAAGATGATCAACAGACTCCAGAAACCACGAGAAATAAGGGTGGGGCAGAGTGGGGGGTGGTCATGTGACTGGTCATGTGACTGGTCTCTGTTCAGAAGTCACTGAGGATGCTGATGTCAGCGAACTCCTTGCGGTACCGATGGGAGTAGAGACCCAGCAGGAAGGACCACTTCAGGCTCATGAAGCTCCACACTCCAGACAGATAAAAGCTCCGGGGGTCAGCCAGAGCTGTGGAACAAATGGCAGAACAAGAAAGCAGAGACAGCTGAAGATGACGTCCAAACTGGCTTTACACAACACTGACAGCACAACAATACTATGTACTAATGCTCCATATTGCTAATTCAGTGCTCTTAAAGCTTCTGTTTCATACTTCTAATTTATCTCTTATAGATGAAACCTCAAAAATACAGGTGTTATGATACAGTCTTCTCACGATTTGGTTCAATAGACGATTCAGGGCAGATAAATCGATACACACAATACATTCGACAAAGTAAGACTGAAAACAAACTAAGATCTCACAGCTATTATTCTCTTTTTAGGCATGTACATTTACAAGCTGTGTTAAAACCATTTCTTTATTTCTTGCAGTTTTTTTCCTTATTCTGAAGACTCCGGTGCAGAAAATAAAATCTCAAAGCAGAAGTGAGATTATACCTATTGCGCCCTCTTGCTTTAACATGAGTAAATTATTTTGTGACGCTGCGCACTGTTACATCCCTACGATCCATATCGTAATATTTTTCATTTTGGAAATATCGTGCCACGGTGCATTGTCACAGCCCTGCTCCAGTAAGCAGCTTTTCCCGTTAAGATGGTAAGAGTGTGTAAGACTAAGGGAAAGCACTCTAGGCATGGGGATCACCAGAGAGGGCAAGCGGAGGGGGAAGAGAGAGAGGCTGTAGCTAGAGAGCGGTCAGAGCAAACTCACACTGCCTCTGGGTGATGGCGAGGGACAGGAACGCGACCAGAGCCACGACAGCCAGGGTAGAGAAGAGGATGCTGACCAAGATGAAGAACTTGAGTCCCCTCAGCCATGTACGCCAGTAGTCTTGCAGGTACATGATGTGGGTGATGAGACCCCAAAATGCTAACACCCCTGCAGAAATCACAAAATAATCCTAAAACGAAAGCCTTGCTTTATAGGTCAATCGGGGGGGGACAAAAAGAGAAAACAATTCAGACCGTCACTGACCTACCATTTTCAGAATCATATTTACCAGCAGTATATGATGTCTAATAGATTGGACTTTACCAGACAGACACACATCTTTTTCTTCTGTGGACGGAAACGGTCCACGTTTTTAGTGTGGGGAATACTTTCCATATTTTAGTGTGCATTAAGTAACAGTTTCTGCAGTTATTATTTTAGATAGTTGCGCCAAACTTTGTTGTGAAATTACATTTGAATTCAAGATAAATATACGCAAATAGCATGCTTCTTTGGACACGCATTTGAATGAATATATCATTATTCATCCATCTTCTTTTCTGGTTTCACAAACCACCATGTTTAGAGCAAAAACCACCAGGGCATTCTCTTGCTCAGCCAAAGTAATGACATTTTGAGTGAATTTAGGAAGTTTTTGAGGGACCTCATCCTCATGCAGGAAATAGGCATTGGATATCGGGGTAAAGAGTAAAATTAAAGTGGAACTGACAGTGTCCTTCAGGCTGGGTGGACAAGACGAGTTTCAAAGGACTCCAACACTGACTGTTGGAGACTGAAACCACACACCCTGTTAGTGCCAGCTGCCCAACTGTAACGAAAGTTTCTACCAGTGACTCAGCGTAAGGGTCACTGCACCCATGCCTGGACGCCCAGTGCAGGCTGGGAAGGGGAGAAGCATGAAACAGCACATTTTTACACCCTGTCAGGGTTTCAAAAGTCACACCTCCATGCCTTCCTTTTTTCTGTTCCCCTGTGGCATAATCACTTCTCTATTTCTTGGGACCTTTCTATTTATTCACTCAGTTTTTGGCAGCAACTGCAATGAAAACACTGGAGTGAAATGAAAAAAGCAGTGCCTGGTTTTGAGGGAAAGCCCCACACTCCTGCAATGGCATCTGAAAGTACCGAGTCACTATTCTCTTGACTGACATCCTGGCCAATGCTAAATGCACCGTCATGACTACCTATTCTCCAGCACAGAGGTTACAGGCAGACTAACTGCTGCTCTTTATTAAATCAGATATTTGAACTTTAACTCATTTTGTCTCCACCCCTCAGAAAAAGCAAATAAGATTTAGAAAATGGAAAAATAGAAAATAGCAAAATTTT
Source organism: Petrocephalus schoutedeni (assembly GCA_026780765.1). Taxonomy (NCBI): domain Eukaryota; kingdom Metazoa; phylum Chordata; class Actinopteri; order Osteoglossiformes; family Mormyridae; genus Petrocephalus; species Petrocephalus schoutedeni. Next base: position 1,369,691 of record JAODKL010000112.1, read on the forward strand.
TGAAAGGAATTGCCCAACTACGCAAAAACTTGCAGTATAAAACTCATGGTTGCTTGAGCTCAAAAGCTTTCAAAAAACATAGCCTTTCTTCCCAAAAACTCCAGTAGGATTTTCTGAGGCTGCTTCCAGCCTAATTAGATTACAGTTTAAATAATCCCTATTTGCAAGTATTCAAAGCCAGCGAGACGGCTGACAAAAAAGGAATGTCAATATGAGTTCAAAGAGCACAATTGAGTAACCGGAGCTTTGCCCAGTAGGGTTGGCTGAAAACAATCTTTTATATTTATGTGGAAATGTATAAAATGTACTTGTGGAACATTGAAAAAATGTGAGGGGCACAAAAACAACCAGACGGTCACGTTATGGAAGGAATTTGACATAAAACCATAAAATTATGTAATAATTAGTGTAAAAACTATAATTATAATGTGGAGCTATGGTACTAAAACCCAATGGGAAGCCTGGTCAGGCCAGGCTCTTGAGTTCAGTTGAGATGACATGATAAACACTGTCTCCCAGGTTTTTGTTTTTTTTTACCAAGTGGCCACAGTGAGCAGGGAGGGAGTAACTACCCCCCCTCCCCCCACCCATACCCCACCCCATCCCACAGATCGCTGTCAGCATGGAAGAAGCACTTCACAGACACCAGAAAAACAAACAGTAGGTTACCTTACTTCGATAATTGGATGAACAATTAAAAATAACATCCGCTCATGTGCATTTATCACTTGTCACAGAGTGTGACAACACATATAACAAATAATCAAATAACATCATTCACTTGAACTGAACAACTTACTGCAGTATACCACCTGACTTAGTCATTTTATGGATAATAATAATAATAATAATAATAATAACAACAGCAAACCAGCCACACTTGCAATAACAACAACAACAACGACAATTAATAAGTATACATAAAATACGTTTCTGTTATTATTTACAGATTCCCAAAATTGAAAACAACACAGGGGACAACAACAAAAACAATCAAGAACAATAACCATTACTTATACGTGCTGGATAATAATAATAATAATAATAATAATTATTATTATTATTATTATTATTATTATTATTATTATTATTATCAGAGCCTAGCGATCAGAGGTATAGAGAGTGCATAAACAATGGCAGAGTATGAGGACAGTCGTACCTGACAAGCCCCCCATGGCAGCTGTCCATGGCTGTTTATACGCGATGTTCCACACCAGGAAAGCCGACAAGCCGATCAGGACCCCGAGAGAGGCGTACGCTACGCTGATGTGCGTTTTATTTATTCCCATCGGGAAAACGGGTGCTACAGATTAATAAGAACAATAAAAAAAATAACAGGGATTTTAAAGCCGTAGTTCTTGTACTAATCCCCCCTGCCGTGCAAACTGGCTACAAAACGCCGCCTGCGACAGCCGCCCGGATACACCGCATGAGCGCACTGACAGCTGTCAGTCACGGCCGATCGGGAGCTCCTGCCGCGCCGCCTGACAGCTACATTATAGCGCCTGTTGACGCCTGGAGATGCGAAAGCAAAGCCGTTAATCGCCGACTTTTAGGAACTGGCCTTCTTCGGCTGCGTCGATGCTGATACGCCGAAGGAGTGTGCGAGAGTGCCGCCTGTCGACGAGGAGGAAGCGTCGAATTTAAATGTGACCCCAGGCTGCACATTTCTGTCTTACTGTACAACACAAATACTCCTTAAAGAAACGGAATATCGATTTTTAAGGAAAATGTATGGTTCTGGCAGAGAAGGTCATTTTTATTTTATTAAAAAATGATATTGCAGAAATGTGTAACAAAAATTGTGTTCATTTGCTGTCATGTGCATGACAACTGAACATCTAATACGGCCAGGTGTCACTTGTCATGAATTTATCAAAAAATTGATTTATTATGAAATCTAAAATTAATTGAGCCTAGTAATAGACCTGAAAGGCCTGTCTGTCAGTAATGTGCTCGACTTGCTGACCTTACAGGGAGACACTTGGATTTGCGCTTCATGTCATTTAAATATGCTTATCCACTGCAGATATGAAATAAATCAAAACAGCTACATGATGCAGAGAACGGTTGTGTTTGTCAGAAAACACATACATTGATGAGCCAAAACGTTATGACCTTTCCATGAGATCCATCTCGAAAAAACGGTGCATGTCGAGGTCTGGTATATATTAGATGGTAAGCATCATTTGGTACTCATCGGTGTACACAGTTTGACCACATTATGTGGCCTGAGCTATTTAACATTTTTATTTCCTTGCCCACTATAGTCTTTTGGCATGCCATTTTGCTCAGAGGTGTCAGAAAATTACTTGCATCTAGTTTGCAGCAGGACGGCTATCGAATAACTGCTGGCATTAAAACTTGCCACAAGGAGGCTGAAATATTGTAATAATAAACATATCTGTCCAATAGATGGCAAGACATCATGCATACTCAGGGTGGGCAGTCTTATCCCCAATGGGCCGGTGTCTGTGCAGGTTTTTGAGATAACATTTAGGTTAACTCTTCAGCCAATCAGTCCTCAAATGAGTGACCAAATTAAGGAGTTACAGCGAAAACAGATATTTCTGGATAAGATTGCCCACCCCTATGTTTATCGCGTTTTGAATTCTGCTTTTTTGGGATCTATATATCCATCTTCTTCGGAGTGCTTTTCCTGGTCAGGGTTGAGGTGGCAGCATACTTAGTATTTCAGACCCGACCTCTCCAGACTTTGACAATGTAGCTGGGAGACATAGTGCCTCCAGCACGTCCTCCCTGAAACAGACCCCCCTTGGAGGCCTTCTAGGTGGCATCCTTATAAGACACCTGAACCACTTACAGTAACTGTCTCCTCTGTATGTGAAGGAGCCATGGGTCCCCAAAATGATTGTAGGTGAGATTGAGCAGTAAACCATCTGCTTCATCAGATGACCTAGCACCTATTTCATCACCACAGACCTGTTCAGTTCCCTCAGACCTGCAGCCATCAAACTGACCTAGCTGTCAATTGCACATTCCCACTTACCGTCACTGCTGAACATAATCCCAAGGTATTTCACTAATGGCAGACTCTCGCCGCTTAACCTACAAAGACCAATCCGCTAACGGCCACTACGGCCTTGGATTTGTAGGTGCTGATCCTCATCCCCACAATTTCACACTCAACACTGAACTGCTCAAGGGTGCAGCAAGTAGGGTTGGCACTTCCGATCATGTCCTGTATTAGTTCACAACAGGACACAGCATTTTTATTTTATCTGAGCCGGCCCCATAGAATATGGGATGGGTGGCTGCTCGAGATGGAAGTCCTAAATGGATGAGGGCTGAAGTGCGACATCATCTTTAAAAAGCAGGGACAGGCTGGGGAGTACCTGTCCAATTTGCTCTAAAGTATTAAAATTGCCTCCTTTTGATGCCGCATCACTACCTTTGAGCATCGGCAGCTACTGACTTGGCAAACTTACAGCACCCTTCCCCCACCCTAGTAGACAACATTTACTGTCCAGCACTTGTCCCTCAAATAGCCTGTGGACGGCCCCGAGCAGGGATGTCACCCTCTACACCGGACACCCTTCTGGCCATGGCTGTGTCCTGATATCCAGCCCAAAGAAATCACAAACAGGAGTACAGAGAAAACGCACCCTTCCCAGAGGCCAAGGCCCACTCTAAAATGACTTAATTCTTTGTTGCAGTTATATATGGACCAAATAGTGTACAGTAGCAACCCAACTGTCCCACACTCTGGCAGCAGTATGTGCCTGGGTCAGGATGGAGGGAATGAAGACTGTACAGTACCGAGTGTTCCACTGTACAGTACCGAGTGTCCCACTGTACAGCACCGAGTGTTCCACTGTACAGTACCGAGTGTCCCACTGTACAGCACTGAGTGTTCCACTGTACAGTACCGAGTGTCCCACTGTACAGCACCGAGTGTCCCACTGTACAGCACAGAGTGTTCCACTGTACAGTACCGACTAGAGTGCTTCACTTTTCCTTCAATAGTTTCCCCATTTACAAATACAGTATCTGGTTTCAGTGCAAATATCTGTTCTTGCTGGGCACCTACAAGCTGTAGACAGGTATAATATTGCACAAGGTAAATTATACAAATTCAAAGATTTATTTGAGTTGTAAACAGAAACATACAACAATAGAACATTATTTAAAATGTGTTCACCCCAATGTGGGGAGAGAAAATTTTACAACAAAATGTTTTCAAATATTCTAGTTAGCACATACATATTTACAACTTAATACGATTGTTAGCTTGAAGTAGAGACCTACAAAGGAATAACCCAGTGCTTATTCCCATTCTAAAATATTATAACACCTCATCACCAATTTCTTGTGCTACCGCATGTAACAAACTGTGGTTTCTGAAATAATGCAGAATACAAACATAGTCAAATGCAATTTTACTTAGAGGAATGTTGCATTTAAAAATCCATTTTCATCCAGTTATTTTCATCCAATTATTATCCATTTTCCTGCTTTTCCGTCAGTTTATGAAACATGAAACTTGCGGACATTTTATGATGTGTCCCTGCCATTCATGTAAAGCTAACTGGGGGAAGGAGTCATGGACTTTCTGCGAATTCCTTGGAAGAGTCACAGATGGAACAGGTCATATAGATAACAACCTAAAGCAAAGGATGAGGACCCCAGACAACTTTCTTGTGCTTGCTTAACTCAGAGGCAGCAAGAAATAAGTGGATTAAATCAAAATTGTCGCATGTGTGTGAATCCTTTGAAAGGTGCACACCTACCAAAGACAAAAGTTAGTTAAAGAAAAAAAAGCTGAGATAATATTGCACTTAAAAGCAACTTTTCAAAGGATCCCTACAGCAAAGAGGCCCACATTTACCTCTGCCTATAAATATTCATACCTCGAGCCCTCAGAGCCAGACTTTGCCTTTGTACTGTAGAGCCTTGCAATCTGAAGCATCTTCACTGACTTCACGACCAATGAAATGCATAGAAATTCAAATCAAACCAGTGTCAGGTTAAATCTCCCCACCCCCCAAATTGCTAACTGTTATGAAACAGACTACGGTATTAACCGAATTTCAAGTGTCTGGGGAGTACATGTGCATTGGATTCTGATTGGAGATTACTTAAACACCCAGTAACTGTACTGTGATTTTCCAAACAGCCAGTGCACATACAGGAGTGCTATTTCTCACTATATCCCATAATTCTAACAAGACATTAAAGCGAAACTTTTTACAAAGTGTACAGAAAAAAAACAATATATATACATTAGTATAAATCCTGATTTTTTTTCACTTCATATGACTCTGAGACTGAGATACTTTATCTTCTGACAGAAAGAGAGAGCTCTGGAATACTTTAAGGATGAATGTGGTACATTTCACATGTCCGCTAGGTCTCCAGTCATGCCCCAGGTGGCTCGATGTTCTTCGCATGCCTTTTCGTTTTGCTGGTCTGGCATTTTTCTGGGTTCTTCATGTGAGAAACACAGAGGGAACCTGGGCTGGATGTGGAAAAACAAACCCTCTGTAGGAGAAGAAGTCCAGCTTTCGACTCTGTTACTGTTTGTTCAGCGGAACATCAGATTCTCCCTGCCATGTGCTCTCCATGCCGAAGAGAGGCTGGACACACGAAAACGCATTGTTCTGGGGGCAGCCTGTGTATAAAGACGGCATAATATTAAGATCTGCCTTGTTGACTGTCCTCTTCATGTCAAGCCCAGCATGTCTAAGCCATATTAGTTGTTCACGTTTTGGAGATGATCCAGAATAGCTACTGGCCAAAAGGAAAATTGAAGTTAAAAAGGCCCTTCATGAGTTTCAAGGTGACTTGTGCATGACACTGGACTTCCCCACGGGGGAGTGGGCGCTCTTGGTAATGAACGCCTAGGCAGTTACGCAGGCACAGCCGTGACCTTTCCGAAGCACCGATTTCTCAAGGACATCGCTTTTGTGCAGGTTGCGAAGCACGAATCTAAAACTGTGCACCGCTCCCTGCCAGAAAATTAAATAACCTCACGTATGGATACCCTCGAGCGCCGTTAAGATAAAACTCAACGACAGAAGTGCACAATGTAGCTGACACCGATTCGTGAGCAGGATGCTTTGAGGTGTAATTCTCTTCCTGTCACCAAAAGTAAGCCCCATATTCCATCTCAGAAGAACAAATTCGTTTTTCCTTTTTTTCTAGGATGCTGCAGGGCTGTTTAAGGGACCCTCCCTCTAAAAATCTGCAGCTTTTTCTTCCGGCATTTATTCAGTCTGGCATATTCTACTCTGGCGCCCAAACTGCTCTTGGGTGTCTGACGTCTCTTTCTCTGGCGCTGACTCGGCTCGGCCCAGTTCCCGTCAGCCGCTGCCTCCGGCCTCAGGCCTCAGAGGCAGCCTGTGGCTTAAGGTGTGCCTTCTCCATCGCTGTGCCGTACGGAAGGGAGCGCTTGAAGAAGCCCAGCTGTAGGGGAGGGGTAACAGGAGAGACAGGTAAGGTGTGACAGAGGGCCGCAGGATCCCTTTACTTCCCCTCTCGCTCTCACACGGGCTGGACCTGCAGCAGACTCACTTTGTAAAGGACGTAGATGAGCAGAGCCAGAAGCAGGAGACCAGCCAGTATTGCCAGTATGATGATCCACAGCGGCACAGAGTACTGGCTGTCCGGTTTGCTCCACACCACTGGGGTGGCCACCTATCAGGGGGAAGGGGGTTAGGGTTAAGGAGTTCTGGGGGGGCACCGGGACTCTCTCCCCCTGTGCAACCCGAGAGGTACTTGCCGTTCTGGCTCCTCGGGGGGTCTCTTTGGGCAGGATGGCATACGGCATCTTGTGAACGATGTAGCGGGCAGAGCACTCCAGCACATACTGCCTGAAGGCCCTCTGTCGCAGGAAACATGGAGAAGAATGGGCTTGTCATGCAGAAATGACAGCTGGGTGCCTGCACCATGCAAGGCCACATCTTAGCCTCCAGTGTGCGACTCAGCAGGTTATGACACTGTGCCAATGATTTGAAGGTTGTCAGCTCAAGTCTCCGAGATGACAGTGTTTTCATTTTCAAACCACAGAGCAAAACCCCTAACTCCAAATTTCTTCAGGGACTGTCTGGAACCTACCTTGAGTAAACATGTTGGCTAAATGAAATGCAAAAGCTTCCATGCAAATTTCTGTGGCATCTGTTTTCTTCCATTAACATTATAATTACTTGCACTTTTTTCACTTTTTTAGGCCTTCAGCATTAGTACTAATTGTACACATAGCTGACTGCTGTATGAAAGATACCAAAATGCTGCCTGCTTGTGAACACGGTGTTCATTTATTTAAAGGTTAAAATAAGCTAGCACACTAGAGGGCGCCAGAGACTCAGCAAAGGGCCACACAGTGCGGCTCATGGAATTATTTTGGCATTCCTATCCTATGAGAGCTGCTGACCACAAGTTAATGTATTTTCAGTGCACGTGCACACGCACGTACGTTTTCTCAGAGCACCTCAGAGCCATGACAGCACTACCACAACCGTGATAAGTCAGCCAGGTACTGAATCACAGGACGAGGTCTTTATACCTCTACCAGGACTGACGGCGATGTTATCAGAGCTATCATTTATCATCATAATGCTATTTATCACTTTTGACCCACATCATTAATAATGACACTCCTCAAAACAGTAAGTGACACAGCTGGTCAGTGAGCTGTGGTGCTGTTCCAAGCTAGAGAGATGGGCCTGTATGTTGGACCTTAAGTCAAGCGCTTAATTTGAACCGATGTAGCATAGATATCAAAAACAGAAGCGGGCTGCTCTGAATAACTGCAGCGGAGCAATAACCACAAATTTATGTGAGTTGGAGCCGCTCTGACATTAAAACTTGCTCTCTGTACTCCTTTCAGGTGAACTGCTTCATTGTCTGCGGGCCTTTACGTGCGAGAGAATGGGAGAAGCCCTCACCTCTATGAAGGTCTCAGCCCAGATTCGCGAGCGCACCTTCAGGATGGCAGATGTGCCCTTCTCGAGGAGGCCCACCTGACATTGCAGTGTCCAGCAGTCCACATTCAAGCAGGACTGGACAGAGCAGAAGGGAAGGAGAGGACACAGGCTCCGGTTATGGAAGAGGAGACCCCATGGACACATTAAAAAAAAGGAAGGTGGGGGGGGAGGAGGACAAAAGGACTAGGGAGGCAGAAGGAGTGATTGGCCTGGGGGGGGGGGGCACTGATCACACTCAGGCCTTTTGGCCGGAATGCTGGAATGGGGCAGCATGACACGGCCAGCCACTCAGCGAGTGCCTCTCAGAATCTGGGGCGCCACCCTTATGCCTCATGGTCCAGGTTCAGCTGCTGTTGTCCGAGCGGAAAACACACACTATTTTAAACACCCGGTCCCCCCAGAAAAAAAAACCTCTATATGTGAATGAGAAAGGGGCCTCCAGGTGCCTCAGTTATGAAAATATACAGAGAGCGCGAGGGGGGGGGGGGCGCTGGCATGGCCTGAGGCCCATGGGTGGGTTAGTTATGGTTCATTGGCAAGCACACTCCTGCCCTGGGCTCTGTGACATTTGCCCTCCCCCAAGGGGGGGGGGCGGGGCAGTTGTAGAGGCCTCTGGAAAACTTTGTCTCATATGACCATATGTGGGGTGTGAGCAGAACACCCTGCTACTCTCCATCCCAGAAGGAGGCCAAGAAATCCCTCTCACCATCCACAATGCGCACAGTGTGTCTGCTGCTGCCAGACACAGCCAGGACCCAGTCAGCTTTTATCCAAATTTATATTTATGGCCTGTTATTCACATATTCACAGCTCACAATTAATATAGCTCATATAGGTCCTTAAAGGGGCAGCCATGCAGCAGACAAGACCTGTTGGGTCAGTCCTACAGGTGCTGAGACTGGGGAGGATTCATGGTGAGGCTAGTGGGCTCTCCTCTTCTGAAACATCTTAAAATACAGCCTTCTTAAGCGGCCTACCTCAGAACAGGGCAATCCAACAAAATAAACGAGGTCCGGGGGTTAAATGGACCAGGGTCAGGCAACAAAGGGAGTTTTTCGCTGATGTGCTGAGGTGTTGCCAGGCCAAAGCTAGGAGCAGCCATGACGCACAAATCAGTTTTGACAGGCTACCCAAACAAAGGAGCAGACACCCCTGGCTGAAAAGCCCTTTCGCACGCGACAACGCACACCTGGGCTGTCCTGCTGCCCATCTACCTCTCAGAATGAGAGTCACGTGGCACTCTCCTGACTCACCTGATCCAGGGTAAGATAGAGCCCAAAACCAGCTCACTGTAGCTCACATAAGTAAATGAATAGGAGACAGTGACAAAAACCAAAAATCAAAAAGGGTTCACATCTTCAGTACTGCACCCCAGCCTGTCGCCTATTTTGTTCAGACCGGGAGAGGACATGCCATTTATGTTTTGATAACATTAGTGAGAATTCAGCCCGGTGTCCATGGCTGTGCCCAGTGTCCTCAACAGCTGTCTGACTTTCAAACATATGGGTCTCCTCCCCAGCGCTCAGTCACGAGGGGTAGAAGTCAAGGGTGTGGAACCACAATGTGTTTTTTGGCTGGGTGCTGTCCACACTCCTCCCAGCCCCGGGTCTCACCAGGTTGCCCATCTGAGACAGCCGGTCCCTGTGGACCTCCCTCCTTTTCACGTGGTGACCCGGGATGGCTGTCGGTGGGAGTTGTTGTTCCATAGGAGCCTTCTGGAGCTGCAGCAGAGGGCAGGGAGGCGTCCGTCAGAAAGATGGCGCACATGCACACACGCCCAAGCACACTACTGTGGGCCGGCCCTCAAGCTCCGAGCGCAGGAGAGATTAAGGGCCTTCTTAGCTGGCTTATTCACTTCAGAAGTTTTAAAAAGGAAAAACAGGGGTACATTTTGAGCATGGCTGCCAGTCCCGACAGGAGGGAGCGGAGCGTGCACACATACACACAAGCGCCTGAAAATAGGGGAACTCAAACCACATTAAAAATGGCTGCCACATCTGGTACGGCTTATATCTGAAAGTACTCTCTGTCATATGCAAGGAACACACATGCAAATGCACACACAAAGAGTCTGTAATTAACCAGCTACGGCCTGAGCGAGGAGGAACAGAAAAGAGGCTTTTTTTTAAGTTCAAAAAGCTATTTAGTTACACCGAAGCCCAAGAAAGATTCATTGAAGAGTGGTTGATCACTCTCCAGTGAGAGCTCATGTGTAGGGCAAACTAAGGTTATTAATCACTGAGTGGAAAAAAATCACTGAGGGTTCACCAACATTGACATCAGCAGCAGGAGGACTTTCAGACCTAAGCTGACAGACTCAGGGTGCTTTTAAACACTGTCCTCATTTAGCTTGGCCAGGAAACCCCAGGGATCACTCCCAAGAGCTGTAGGCTGGTTTTGTGTGTGAAGGAAAGCATGTGTGCGTGTGTGTCTGAGCTCGAGCACGTGTGTGTGCATGTCTGAGTGTGAGTGTGCGTTTTTTGGCAGAGCGCTTAAATGGTTCCCGCTCAAGGGACATGGATGTTAACGTTTGGGCGCGATTGTGCAGGGTTCTGGCAAGCGTCTCCTGCAAGAGAGCATGGCCTTATGGGAAGAGACGCATTTATAACGTGCTCACAATGGCCCCCTTTGTCTTTGCTGCTGAGACCTTAGCTGAGTCCGGTGTCATTTTGAAATAAATGGTGAAAAATGGATGGTTTTGTTCAGCTTCAGATAGGGAGAGAGAGAGATAGACACTGTACATTACCTTTACTGAAACAACAGCCACAGACACAAACACTGAAGCTCAGGTGACATTTAGCAGTGCTCAGAAAAAGCATCAGAAGGTCCTCGGCCCTGAAGATCCAACAAATCTAAGAGCAGCTTCCTGACTTTGAACAGGACAGGCAGATGAAGCCATTTAAGATGCTGCGGTCCTGACCTTAAGCTGCATAGGGTTGATGACGCCTTGGGTGGTGCAGTTCAGCGGACCCTGCATGGTCACCTCCAGGGGGTACATCAGCCTGTGGTCACGGGTCTCCATAGGACACCGTAGCTCCAGCAGAGCACTACTGATGGCACTTGGTCCATTGTTCACAAGCTGGCGGGGTGGGAATGAACAGAGGGGGTGGGGGTGGGGGGGGGGGAGGTCCACATCAATGTCCATCACCTGAAAGTCTGGAAGCTGTAAAGTGCATCAGACTTTATTAACAGCCCAGGATTAGACCCCCCTCAGGCTCCGCCTCCCCACCTCATAAACATGCTGTACTGGGGGTCCAACATCCTGCTCCTGCTGCAGCCTCTGGTTGACTCTCCAGTTGGCCGGGGGGAAAATGACCTTGTCCGGCCGGGAGACCCTAAACACAGAGACAAAACAAAGCTTTTGTCTGCCTGGCACAACATGAAATCCTGGGCGCTGTTTCAATAGCTATGAATAAAGCATTTTATTCATAAGCAAACTAAAAGGCTACTAAAGTTTTAATGAACCAATACAGGTCAAGTGCCTAATCAAAGGTGCCACAGCAGAACCCGCTTAGGTCCAGGTCTTTAGCCACAATACCAGATTTCAGCCTGCGCTGGTCTGTTGTGTGACTACATCTGAAGTACAGGTACAGTCAATTAACTGTCACAGGGTATAGTCAGGGAGTCTGACCAAAGATGCTTCCAAAAGCAAAACTCGTCAAGTTTGTCATTTTCGTATCCCTGTGTCAGGCTCAGAATTTTCTTTCTTTTCCAGAATCTTCTTTCGAACATGGTGGAAGTGGGGTCGCGCGGCGACACAAGGAGACTCACCCCTGCAGGATGACATCAGCCAGCACAGCTGCATCAAGCCTGAATGGAACCACGTCGCTCCGAGAGTTGTTCTCATTTTTACTGGCAAGGGAAATGGAAGGATAAGTCAACGCTCAACCCCATCCCTTGGCATTTCTGTCACCAATTAAAATGCTCACACCTTCCCAGAGTCAAATCATTCGCCGCGAGATCGGCGCAGAGCTGATTCGTATCCAGGTTTGCAAGGAGATGATGCAAAGAGAGGGGCTCCGGGCGTCAGGACTCACCTGCGTATCTGCAACTCGAACTGCACTGTCCTGTGCGTGTCCTTCAGGCGAGGAACGGTGAAGCGAAGGCCTGCCCACAGCTACAGAGCACCCGGAGAGGTCCGGTGGTGCAGGCAGCATGGAGATGGGGAGATGTCAGAATGCGCTCGCGAACGCATAAACACACACAGATGCACACTGGCACTGGGAACACTACAAAACGGAGGGGGGAACCAAAAGGATCTGACAGGGGATGTGGAGGTAAATCGAGTTTGGCCGGACACACGACCACACTGGTCTGGTCCACAGCCGATGGCATTTCCGGACTTCTGCGTGTCTGCTGACCCCCGTTTTCTTCTCCACTCCCCCCAACCCCCGCTCACCTACAGAACACATTCCAAGCACCTGATTTGGGCCAGACCTCTTTGTGTGGCTGCCTTTTGGTTGCTGTTAAACGTCCGTGGGTTTTTATATTTTCCGCAAGCTTGCAAAAAAATAAGTAATTGTGAGAGTGAGGCATATGTGTGCGTGCATGTGCAAGTTTGTACTGGTGGTGGTGCAGGGGGGTGGGGGTTGCTGGCAAGCTGAGCTTCTTTGTTTTGCTTTTTTAAACACGGAGCCAGACTATACAGTCCCTATTAACGAGGGTGGACCGCCAAGCTGGAGGAACCGAGAAAGCGCTGAGCAGGAGAGATAAGGATCGCTTACAGTCTAGTCGGGCTGTGCGTCAGGAGCAGGGCAGCCCAAACTGGCTGCCGCAGAGGCACCTTAGCCCTTCTCACTCAACCTGACCCTTATAGTTCTCCCTCCCTACTACTTTCCAGAGAAAGCAGGCTCCTTCCAAAATATCATCCCCTATTAAATAAGCTTTCCATAATTTGATTCAACAGCAAACAATCCATTACAGAATAGACTTCACTGTAATTTGTTCTTGCTATTATCTAATACAACATCCCGGTCCTAGTGAAATGAAATTTAGCTTTCTGGTGGAATCTGTTCATCTTGTGTAAATATGCATTTTCAGTGCAGCATTCAAAACGCATAGCACAAATAATGATGAAAATAAATGATTTGCCATATAAATAATTTTCTTGGTCCACAGATGCACTGGAGGATGTGTTTATGTTTAGTGACTTTCAGCCACCAGGTGCACCTCAAAGCATCCCAACCACAATGTCAACAGAGGGCTCGACTTCCAAATCACACGGCGGCACTAAGCGGTATTTTAACCCACAGAGACGCATATCAGATGATCATTAAAGCGAGACAGAAACACTGACAAACCATACGACATAGGAGCATCCTACTGAAGACTTGGCAGCTATTGCCATTTCTTTTATTTGCAAGTGCTGTATTTGAGAAAGCATGTCTGAGATTACATTTATGTAAAATGTTTATATAATATATAATTTAAGAGACTGTCCATAAAAGTATTAAGTTCTGGCAGGAGCTGAGACACCCAGCTGCTTAAATATCCCTAAGATTTCCTCACAGTAAATGAACCCCCACCCCAACTCATGACTCATGCTACTGAAATGCAACCACTAGCATGACCAATGTCTTTGAAGCATAAGGCATGATGTAAGTAATCCTTGCCCAGCTCTGAGCACGATAAGGATGCTTCCTGTCATGTGACTTGGTGAGGCGAGAGCGGGTGCAGGGATTGGTCACGACGCAGATGCTTACGCTTGTGCCGGACTTCATTGGGTTTCCCAGGTCGCAGCTGAGGTAGCGGGTCTGGTTCTCCATCTCGTAGCTGCATGTCAGCTGGGACAGGCTCTGGAAAAGGCCCCCGTGTGAATTTGGAGCATGCTGCCGACACACAAGTAAGAGAAACATCTCTCCGTACAAGACGGGATCCTCACTTCATTGTTCCGCGAGATTCCGCTGTAGTCGGCCTCTGGGGGCAGCACCACGTGGAGCTCCGCCTCGTAAGCCCCTCCTCCCGCATTCCTCGCGTTGAACATTAAGGTCAGCGAGTTGTCGTCACCCAGGTACACCTCCTTCCTGTCTCTGCAGCCCACAGAAACAAAAGGTTGGCCTCCATCTGAAAACTGGCACCCAGTGGATCAAACGCGTGACATTAATGCCCGATAAGTAAACGCCAGGTTCCCTGGATTAACAAGGCTCTTAGGTCAAAGGCTATTAAAAAACGCTTAAAACACAAATCAGGTCACATCAAATTAAGCTGTTTTTCTCATCACAGTGGTTAAAAAATATGCAACATAAAACAAAAACCAACAGAAGTAACCCCAGTGACAGCTACACAGAGTGCTTCTTAGACAATAACCTGATACGGCTTTCTTGTCAGACAAACACAAACAAATCACAGACAGTGCTCGCGACCCTGGCCACAAGCATCCCGCTGACCACACCTCGGTGCTGATCATGTGTTTTACTATAGAACCGGGCCCAGAACCATGGCCTTTACCATATTCCCCTCCAGCCGAGGTATTTTGGCACACACAGGCGGCACGATTGCCGTTTGGATGCATCCCAAGTAATTGTGCATTCCATTATCCTTGGAGGTCGGAACTCGGGACTCGGAATAACGTCACATACGCTAAAAACTCGGGGAAAACCGAGTCGGATGCATTCCACTTGCCAAACTCGGATCCAAGATGGAAGCCTCCAAGAAAGTGGCTCTTGCACTAGCTCTTTCGGACTACGAACGGCTCCAAACGTATGCCATTCACCGTAGCAGCACATCCATTGACTATAATAACACTGTAATAACATCTTACGAAGTTGACTCAAACAGCACTAAAGTGCTTAAAAAATGTAAAATATCACAGCACCACGCAAGTCTTTG
>JAODKL010000112.1:1384564-1413607 GCA_026780765.1 Petrocephalus schoutedeni
CGCACAGGTCTGGATAGAATAAGAAATTCCATATGAGGGGCAAACAGATGATTCCAATTACACCCAGGTCTCTTAATGTTATGCGAGTTGGGTAGAGGGGGTGGGGGGAAGTAACAGATTCAATACTCTGAAACAACAGCGCTGAGCTGACTTGGCGGAGGGCAGGGCTACTATAAACCACAAAATAAGGATGGGAGAAATAAATGAAACCGAAAACAACACAGCTGAGCCGGTCAGTGACAGAAAGCGCATCGTAACAACGTCATGACACGATTACTGCAGCACGGGACTCACATGGCCGGCGCACTGACGTAGGTCACGCGTCACGCGAGTGAGTGCAAAAAATGAAAGTAAAGGGGTTTGGAGTTCGCTGTTGAAGAAAGCAAGCGCGGTGACGGACCTCAGAGCCGTCTGGACCAGAATGCCCTCCTTCTTCCAAGCACCTCACTTTCTTCCCGCGGACTGCGATACCTCCCACCTATTCTCTCTCCTTCTCCCTGGCCCCTGGCTACAAACGGGAGGACCATGCTGAATTCCTGACTGGCACACACTGGAACTCCCCTTGCCCCCCCCCCAACCTTATGGGGAGCCTATGCTTACCACCCCCGCTTTGAGCAATTCTTAGAGAGAACATGCATGGATATACTGCACTCGCCTCCTGGTGGCTTCCAGTCACTATATCGGGGGGGGGGGCGAAGTGGGGGTTGCCTGTCATGGCCCGATGTATGAACTATGAGGTGTTGGGGTGCCGGGGGTTGGTGAGACATACCCATAGACAGCCAGCTTCAGATCAGGAACGCAGATGTTGTCTTCTCCGCAGTCCAGCAAGATCTGAGCCTGTAGGAGGGATGTTAAAAGGTCACTTGGTGAAGGATGTCGGGACAGTAGTCCCAAAGAAAGGGTCTGGGGGGAAGTTCAAAACCAAACCCAGAACAAACCCGTGAGTGTGACCCCCAGACAATGAAACACAACTGGAACCATACGGCCAAGACAAACAGCCCCCCTCCCCAACCCCGCTGTTCCGGTGGGTAGGAAACAGGAAAACTGCAGAGGCTTTCAACTTAATAAATTCTTTGATTTTACTTTTATTATTTCACATAAGAAATGTGCTGGCACACTCCGACTGCAGTCACCAAATACACCTTATTGGGGGGGGGGGGGTGCCTTGATTCAAATTAATCTTCCAAGCAGCATTCCCCACAGAAGAGATCCAGCTTCAATATACACTGCTTTTACAGGAACAGTAGCTGGGACAACGATCCCAGGTGTCCTTCTGCTAGAAGGTCTGGTGTGCTCCTGTCCAATAGTGTGCACGTCGGCTTGGCCCGTGGAAAGCAGGACCCCGAGAGGGACAGGCGGAAACAGAGCTGAGACAGCAATGGCCAGAAAAAACCAAGGCAAGAGCAGTTAGAAGCACAGCCAGAAATACCGACTCAGAAGTTAAGAAGAGAGCCAGTAGGCCTGGAGGTACAGTACAAGCACCGAGCAGTCAGAGTCAGCTATTAAGAGAGAGACACAGCGCAGCCAGCAAAACAGTCAGTTATGAGTAGAAACATATATTCATAGTCTGAGCCAGTGAAACACAGTCACAAGTAAAAACAGTGCCAAGGCATTGAAATACATTGAAAACTACAGGCAGAAGCAAAGTCTGACAGGTCAGCTAGTCGATTTGCTGCAGGGAAGAACCCAGACCAGCATTGATTCAAAGTTAGTGATTAACCCTGTCACCCTTAACCACTTTGCTGCAGGACCAACCTCCACATGACCGAACATCGCGTGGATGGCAATGATGAATATGAAAAAATAAAGCAGGAAGAAATTATAAGAGCAAGGGTGTGGAGTTAGGGCAAAGGGAAGCCCCTTCAAAGCTTTCAGGCTCCCTTCTAATTAGACAGCTGGGGGGGAACTGTAATTAGGGACACAGCGACTTCTATCACCAGCATTACCCATACAGGCATCATGTCCTGGCCATATATAATCATTCACAGAAAGAGAGAGTTATTTCGGATTCAGAGTAAAGTTTGATGTGTGTCTGTGTGTAAGGGGGGGGGGGGAGTGGGAGTTACTGGCAACGTGCACCACACAAGTATGTCACACTGACAGGACCCATTACATAGACGTTATTCTTGTATAGGCATAAGAAAGGCCTTGTCTTTGATAGGTACATGTTTATAAGCCAAAGGCAGCAAAGGGCCCCCGCACGTTTCCCAGGCACTGCTGTACGGTGAGATCTGCACATCTTCTCCGCACTTTTGTACCGTTACGCCACAGAGCAGCTTGCATGCTGAACCCCAGCTCAGGGATGGGAAGGGAACATCAGCGAGACACAAACAAATCGCTACCAGATGCCATCAGAAAGGCCCCACCCAAAAGTATCCAGCGGCCTCCACTTTGTACTTCTCCGACACGCGCCCGCCCCTTGGCATGCTTGAGTCAGCCCTGTGAGCTATCCTAGGTGCTCTCCGCTGTACAAGCATCAAGTTTCCCTGTTAGAAAACTGCCTTCCAGACATTCTGAGTCAGTTCCCAGTTGTGCATATTAAAAATGGAAAAATCCTGTCGGGGAGCTAAATCGAGCGGAATCACTGACGAGGGGCTGCTTAGTGACTCAAGGGTTTTTACACGTCTGTGAGGGAAGTGAGTCTCACGGCAAGGTAAGGACCCATACAAAATACTCGTAAAGGGTCTATGTTGTTTTACAAGCGTAAAGCACGAATGGGTTTTTCTCTGAGGCGGTGCATGGCTTAGCAGGTTCGACATTCCATGTCTGGAAGGTCGTGGGTTCAAATCCCAAAAGTGGCAGAATAACCACATCACCGATCTCAAGTTCCCTCTCTTGAACATTGTTTTGGGCTAAAGCATTTACTAAAACATAAATAAATCTCGAGTCTGTGGCCCCATGCCTCCAAGGATAAAATCCCAATATCAAAGCTTGTATATTCTGCTTGTGTTGCACAGGTTTATTGTTGCATTCCAAAAATTAGGAATATGACATGCAATTAGGTGAAGAGGTATCTCTGATCTTTAAGGTGTGGGATACTATATGAACCCTGTGACACACTGGGATCCTGTCCTGCCTTTTACCCTGCATTTCCCAGGACAGACTCCATGTTTACCCTGACTGTGCTGGATAAGTGGGGAAAAAGAGGATGGAAGGATGGATGGACGGATGGGATCTCATCTCTAGGTGCCTAAGCTGTGCTGGTGGATCAGAGTAGCTAATGCGTGGTCCTACCTTCTGCTCAATGAGATCGGGGGTCTGGTAGTTAAGGATGGGCCACAAGCCATGGGAATCCGCCGCAGCCTGGGGATTCAGGCTGTAGTTAAGTGAGACATAGATAGGCGAGAGCTTGTCCCGAAATTCCTTTTCCTCCTGGAAAGAGCAGAGAAAGTGTTTGCCAGATTCCAATTACACCCCTGCCACAGCACGTTGCTCTGGGCCCTTGGGGGACTTCGGGGCACTGACCCGCAGGTAGATCCTGGTCTCGTGGCACATACGCTCCCCGTTGGCCAGCCGCAACCTTCTCCGCATGCCGGGCTGCTGCGTGGCAATAAAGAGGGCCCGCCGCACCGCCCCCTTCTGCCTCTGCTTGACGCTGTCCAGCTGGATGTCCACCACAAAGTCTACACCACACACAAATGCAAGAAGCTGCTGGATTGGTAAGGTCCCCCTTATATTACACAGAGCAACTCTGAAGATTCATTCATTGAATCAAAAAGGAACAATTCAAGTTACATTGCGCAAAATAACTGGGAGCTGACCCAGGTTCTAAGCTATGAGTCTGTGGCTACAAGAACTGGATGCTACTGCAGAATAAATCATAGCAATCCTGAAGTGTACCAATTTTTATATCATAGGGTAGAATATGTTCAGCTTATTTAACTCCCAACAAGCAAATTAGCTATAATGAATTCCGGTATATTCAATGCGCTGGAGAATGGCTGGGACTGTCAGTGGGCGGGGGAATTACATTCGACTTACCTAAATGATCAGATAGGTGTTTTCCATTGGCTGAGAGGCAGAAACTGAGGTTGACACTGCATAGGGACGGACAAAGACAGAAAAAGTGTGATACTTTCCTAAATACCGATGAAAGCAAGCACCTAACTAGTGTGGTAATCTATTTTGCTTGCCCAGCAACTGTCATATAATTAAACTGTACATTTAACTAATCTAAGTACAGAACTTGTGTTTATAGGTGCATAGGGTCAGGTCAGTGGTGGCCAGGCAAGACCAGTGCTGCCAGTACACCAATTGCAGTAGGCCAATTTATGCACCATGTCACCAGTATTATAGCATTGCTTCCAGCACGGAGGGACACCGGGTGCCTGTGTAGCCCAGCAAACTGCCAGTAAAATGTTGTTCCACCGCTGTCAGAAAGGAGGGGGCAGGCAAACTGTCCGTGGCCACATGAGGGTTTGCCCTGATGTTCCCCAAATGTGTTCTGCTCAAACCAAGAGCCAGCCTCTCCTCGTCCCTGCCCATTTCTCCCACTCAGCCTAGCACTCTGCTTTTAATCCTTCGGTTCCATGGCAATGCAGACCATAAGTAAGGTATATATAGG
Source organism: Petrocephalus schoutedeni (assembly GCA_026780765.1). Taxonomy (NCBI): domain Eukaryota; kingdom Metazoa; phylum Chordata; class Actinopteri; order Osteoglossiformes; family Mormyridae; genus Petrocephalus; species Petrocephalus schoutedeni. The sequence goes on from JAODKL010000112.1 coordinate 1,389,129, forward strand.
AATTGCTTTTAGCCAATAGGAACACAGAATTTGAGAATGGAGGTGACAATGGTAAAATCGCCGGTCTACAACCTAAACTGGCCCCAGTTTAATAACCAGTTAAGAAGATGAAAAAGCAGCAGAGGATCAGCACAAGCATGTCAGACATACAAATCCTGTTATTACTAAGCCCCCGCTTTCTGTGTCAATATAAATCTTCAATAAATGTGGCAGTCTCTAAAATGAAACTTTTCTTCATGTGGTTTAAAAATTATTTAAGTTTGTCTTAAACAGATATGTCTAGTAAGTCAGACATTATTAATTACGCTTATTCTAAGGTCCTCTTGCATACATCAACTCAAACCACAAACCCCAGTAAGCCACTATTCCCAGCATGTCCCCATACTGGAGCCTTGCAGGGCAACACGCCCTGAAAATTGACCTTGCTCTCTCTTTATTCCTCTCTGAAAACATCATGTAACTGCCCAGGTGCTCATGCACATGTATTATTGTGTCAATATCAAAGATCCTTCAACTTTTTTCAGCAATACCACCAGAGAAACTCACTTTGCTGTTTCTTTTGACTGAACTAATCTATGTCTTCTATTAAAGAATGAAAATCATAAAATATCATTGATTATAAATCTTTAAAAATCATTTGAAATCAACATTTAACGTGTACAGTAAGGAAAATCATGTCCTGTATGGCTGCTAAAATCGCATACTACTGCTGAAAAGGCCAAGTACTCTGGCAGATAACCACAACGTGTGAGATTAACTTGAGCTGAAACCCACCCATAGCTGTTTATCAATCCGACACTAGTTAAATGAGTGGAAAGTGGGTTTACCAAGCCCATGACTGTCTGACTAATCCAACACTGACTGACTGTGTGTGGCTTCCAAAACCTCATTTGCATCCATCCATCTTACAATTGTTTACCCAGAACAGAACCACAGAGTTTTAGGATAATCAAGCTCAAAACAACGCAACCATTTGATGCCTTCAGTTGAGTCTCGTGGTTAACTGGGTTGCGAAAAAAGCTGCGAGTCAGGTCTGAGAAGAGAAAGTGGAGCTCAGACCGTACCAGGACACAAGGACAGTCTCATTCCCGCGCGAGACCATACAGCTCCTCTCTTCAGGGTTGATCATTGTGGGGAACACCAAAAGGGAGACACTGGTGTTGACAACAGGTCGTGCTCTGTGGATGACAGACAGAACAAGGACAACGCCCCCTTAAGGCTAAACCTCATGCCTGACCAAAATAAGAAAACATGAGAAATGGCTTCTCTCTGCCAACAGCCGCAATAATGTAAAACGACCATTTCACAAATAGCCTATACCATTAATTATTATTTGTAACAATAAAATCATAAAAAAAAATTGTATACTATACAATATAATATATATAATAAATAAAATACTTTAATAAAAGTAGTATTATTACATCGATCAATCTATACTTGCATATCCATTATTGGTTATTTATTAAACAAATTATATTGGAGTGATCCATATTTATATATTTAAATGATATAAATAATATTTCAGCTGTTGCATAGTAAATCTGACAAGTTGTGAAAGTGATATTTTACCTGTAAAGAATTGCCTTATCAACTCCAAATGCACCTACTATGAGATCTAAGGGGAAAAAGCACCAGTATTATTTTTTCTAACAGTTCAGACACAGGCCCCCATTTAATGTGTATGATGATAGTAACGGCACTTGTATCTTCCCTCTATGCAGCCTGCAGTGATTTGACCCCTGAATTCCCCAGTGTTTCCCAGAATTTCTAGTTGTTAGTCAGTTTGAGAACTAGCAACAAGAGCTAGCTTACGGAAGAGACTGGTAAGGCAGTGGTCACCTGGGTATCCGTTCATGTCTAGGTCCTTGTTTCCACGGATGGCATAGCCAAAGCTGGTAGGAAAGGTGCTGGAGGCCCACTGGCCAGCGAGAACCTGAGAGGGCGTGTCCTTTACCCCTCCCGCATAGCCATTGTAGATGAGGACCAGTCCTTGCTGCTTTTCACCTCCAAAAGGACAGCTGATGGCTACATCTGGTTCAGAGAGAAAGGAAGTAATGAAGACTAACAATGCCTGGCAACCATCCTAATATCTCCTCACCATCTCTACCCCCTCCAACCTTTCCAAGATTGTTACCATTGAATCCATCCTGGTTGAGGTCTCCCAGAGGGGCGATGGAGCTTCCAAACCTCCCAAATATCTGTGTCCCAGTTAAATGGGGGAAGATGGGCTCAAAGTCCAGGGGGTGTCGTTGAAGATAAAGGTAGACGCGGCCTACCTCCTCCAGCCGCCCATCCGATCCACGGACCATAAACATGGGCGCTCCCACGAAAAGGTCATCAAGACTGGTGGAAGACCAGCATCGTCATGCTTCAGTGCTTCAGTAATACCCCAGGGTCTCATTCATATTTCAGTGTCTCGTTCATACATAGTTATCTCATTGATACATAAGTCTCACGCATAACTCAGCATACTGCTCATACACAGAGTACTTGTCTCATTCTAATCTCAGTTTCTCATTTAAACTAAGTTACCTCAATCACGCCTTACAGACTTACTGCTTCTACTATGACTTTATAAAACAGTTATAACTTCCTCTGGAAAATAAACAGTGAAAGTAAGTGAAATGGCATAATATCTGGAATATCTTGCAATATGGTGTATTTAAAGCTTGAAAGAGAGTGTATTTGAAGTGCTTTACTGGCCAGCCTCTGCTTCCTGTTGAAGAGGGCCTGTGACAGTGTGGCTGCACTGTCTCATGCTTCCTTATCTAAGGTGCTGAAAACTGGCTCGCCTGCTCACTCACCCATCATTGTTGATGTCAGTGGCTGCCACAGCGTAGCCGAAGTAGGAGCCCATCTGGAAAATATTAAGCAGGCATCACTGTCCGACCCCCCTCTGCAGCATGAGACTACCCCTCCCTCTTTTAGCTATCCCCCCAGAAGCCTTCCCCTCCAGTCAACTCCAATATCCACCCCTCTGGCCACCCAGCTGACTCAAACCTAACAAAGGGTTACCGCATCCCAAAACAGAGCAATAGCAGCAACTTTTCGGATGTATAAGGAATGAATGATTAAGGAAAATGTCATCAAGAAGAATATATCAACATGTTAAACTGCTTTCTATGAGTAAAGGTCAGAAGCGAAAGCCAATAATGATCTCCCAACAGAGATGAAGTTGTTGAATAGTCGGGAGTCTGGTAATACTGTTGCTTTCGAACTCTGCTTAACAGTGTTTATTTTTCGGCATGATCATGGCTGCATTCTGCACATAGCTTTTTGGCCGTTGAACTTAGATGGTCGCAAGTCCAAATTCGTTTACTCTTTAGGTAACCAAACAGACGTTTGTTTTGTTTAGCCAGCAGATGCAATCAGCATGTTCAAAGGACCATCAAGCGACATTTTGGATGCGATTTCCGATGTGCCATCCAACAAATCCCCTCTCCCTTCACAGAAACATACAAATGTAATTCTTCTGTCATTTATGATACATCAGATCACCTTGGTTTAGGGATTGTTCTATAAGCAACAACAAAAACAAAATCAACTCAGAACAGTGCATGCAACAAACCTCTGCACACTACAGCTAACTAACCCGCTGACCCATTCCATGCACACTTAGTCACTGCGGTGCTACAGTAACACAGGAGTTTATCCTGGATTACATGCCAGTTATGTTAATGTGCCCCCCATCATACCTGGTTATGCTTTCAAAATGAATGGGAAAAGCAAGGTTACAGACTCACCTGTTCACCCGTGATGTTAAGCATTGACTTCATGCCAGTTCCATTCAAAATAGATACCTGGATGTTAGAGCAAATACATGGACATGTAAAAATGACAACCAACACACCTCACCATTATGGCTAACCAGTGTAATCACACACAAGGCTTGATAAGGCAACACTTGTTTAAAAAACAAATAAACTACTACACCATAATCCAATGGCTTGAAACACCACCTGTACACCAGTAATATGCTGATTTGCTATAACCCACTTTGCCCTTTTTCAAAACATAAGTGATCATGGCTCCAGCCACTGCAATGGCATATATTCTCCTGTTTAGCACACACGGACAACAGCCTTCCTATTATGCTATCGGCTTATCCGTATATTTATATATATACATATATATAAATATATAAATATATATATATACAGTATGTGTATATGTATATACATAGATATAAGCATCCCTGGAAAAAACTAAGAGGCCACACAACAAAATGTGTGAGTGAGTGTATAAATGTATAAACATATATATATATATATATATATATATACGCTATATTTACGAGGTGCACCAACCCCACTTTTCCAGTTCCAATACTATCCTGATACCTGAGCATATGGTATCAGCTGATATAAGTACCAATCCGATACAAGAGCTCTTTCTTTTTAAACTAGTACATACAAATGAAAAAAAAAACTATGCCAAGAAAGCTTTGTTACTAAGCCTACAATAAACATACATTACCTCATTTGTACATCTCGTTTTAAGCGTTTTTAAGGCATTTGCAGTTCGATTTGAATATCTTCCAAGAGAGTACAGGCAGGTGGCGAATGCTTAAAATGTCCACCGTGTTTCTCCCACTGGCAACAGCGTCACTTACACTTGGTTGCGACAGCAGCCCCCCGTGAATCACAAGCTGCAGCGAATGCGAAAAACAGCCATTGCTTTTTCCGTATTACTCACGTTGTCTCGCACAATTGCGTACGCTTTATTTGGGATTTTGAGGGATTTTCCATTAAATGGTGCTTCCACCTCTCAAAACTTTGTTTTTACAAAGACTGCAAATCGCTGTGCTACTAGTTGTTGTTTCAAGTGTAAAATACCTCCAGATTGTGGAAATGTTCGTTAGTTTGGTTTGCCAGCATGCCAGTTACATTTGCTATCGTTACCCTCTTATCTGATGCTCTTACGCTCTTCCTACTGCAAAGGAGATGCACATGACCTCACAGCAGGCGACAATCACTGCACTCACATTCATTGAGTGGCACCTGAATTATATTGAGTAGCAGGGGTACCCAACTGCAGTCCTTGAGGGCCAGAATCCAACACATTTTGCAGATTTCCCTGCTCAATCATAGGTGCTATCTTTCTACAGACTGCTGAAAACTAAGTATGTATTGGACATGGACTGGTCACATCACATGGCAGATACCTAATTCGTCTGGTAAGGTATGGATGGTGCCGATACTGAACTCAAATATTGGATTGGTGCACCTCTAAAATATTTATATATAGAGGTACATTCAGGGTAGTTATACAAAAATATACATGTAAGGCATACCAGAAAAAATACATCAACAAGAATTAGGTGATACATTGCTTTACTTGAAGCAGCTATTAATTTTTCATTTACTATTAGTAATATTAAGGTTTCCTTACCAAACCATAAAGCATGATTCCTTTTGGGACACCAGCCACATAATCTGCAGAACAAATAAAAAGTGAACATGGAATGACAAGGAGTCAACAATCAGTTACAGCAGAGCACTGAACATTTGTTGGGTTCACGAGCCAAGTTTCGGTTAGCATATAGATGTAGTTTACTTCAAATCGTTAAAAATTAATCCGGCAGCTGACTGACTAATGTGGCCACTGATATCCAAAGTGAGGCTTACCTTCCTCCATATCACCACTAAATTCCCCCACTGCAACCGAGTAACCTGGCAAAGGAAACAAACTATGGATGTCACATGACCCATGGACCTTGGTAAATACCAACCCTGCGGGCATTAAAATAATGCTCTGCCAGATCGGCATACTTCACGGACAGAAATGGCCATTTAATTACTTGCAGGCAGAGCTGAATTTGATTAACGTACCGAGGTAGCTATCATCGTAATGTCCTTGTGCCTGTCGAGTTTGGGTCTGGCCAGTCACAGACAGCAGGAAGTATGATGGGTAGTAGGCCTTAACGATTTCCTCCTTTGTGGCGGCAATAAGCTGACCTGGGGAGTGTAAAACAAAGGCCTTTACTTCCCTTTGTAGGTGGTCCGGTCTCATTCTCAGTTTTGTTTGTGGCTTGCTGCAAACACATTAGCTAAATGTACTATGATCACCTTGCCAGTAGTAGCTGCCTGGCCCTCCAAGAACAACCTTCCCACTCTGAAACACACAACACTGTCAAACTAGGGAACCACATGTAGTGTCGTTCACATTTTCAAAAATGACCCACTAGAAAACTCCTAGCATGAATAGTCATAACTTACCTTAGTAAAATCAGCACTGAATCCCCCTTGACAGTAGCCCTGGCCAGCAGGACCATGTATTTCTGAGTCATAAGGAGAGGAGAACTAGATCAGCCAGCATCTTTGGGCTGAAACAATCTCTGACAGGCAGAATGTGAATTCAAGTAGCCTAAGTCAAACCATACCTGTACGACATGGGGCATACTCCACAAATTTAGAAAAGTTATCTACAGAGAGGTAGCAGGTTCCAGTTGCATCAGACTTGGGGATGTCTTCTTCTGTTCTCCAGTAATAGCGAGGAGCACAAGCCTTTTAAATTTAAAAACAGATAGATATTCAGCAAATTTTGTAGAAATAGAATAATAGTTAATATAGAGTATAAACTTCTAGAGCTTTGATGCACCCACATAAACACTGAAACATTTTATAATAAAAACCATACAAGTCAGCCTGACCTTGGTCATGAACATGCTGGGTGACCGGTTGGACTTCAGGTTACCAAAGAAATCCTGGATTAAGGATTTGTACCTTTGTTATTGATCTTACCAGTATAGTGCTTCCGTGGGATCTCACTGTGGCACCAAACCATTGATGGGACTTAAATTCCACTTGCAGATCTGTGTCGTTGACATGGTAACTGCGATCTCCTGGACGACAGAGACAAAAATTTAGACCTGAAAAAGATGCTGTGATACATAATCTCAATTATAACACTTATACTTTCCACATAATTTGTGAAATACTTAGAAGAGTAGGGGTCAACAAGGGGCTTTGCTGGGAATACATATGTCTTGCTTATAGACAATATATTATTTCCACAATGAAAAGTATGGTTTAAATTATACAAACGTGAAACCCTCCAAAAATCTGATGATAACTATACATAGATGTTGATGGTTCTGAGCAAACATCTATGTAGCCTTGTTGGCCCTATATCTACACCACTTAAAAATATAGGTCATCATTCACGAAAACTGTATAGCCAGAGATCTGCAGGAAGAAGATAGAAAGCACTGTGTTCGTGGAACATACTAGTGGGACTGACTTGTCTGTAGCAACCAGCCATGTACACAAGCAGAGACAACCCATAATTACATGCACGCAACAGAAAAAAATATCCCATAGAGCAGAAGATGTGACGAGGGCTGCATTACATCATTCTGCTGGCTCTCCCGAAGGCCAGGGGCGGCTCATTCCAGCATGTTATCGAGCCACCCAAAACAAACAGGGTCCCTGACTCATAGCCTTGCTCACAGCCTCTTGTCAGTCAGCCATCTCAGAAAACTCCCTCCTCTCCATTCCTAAACTTCCCAGAGTTTACGTAGCTTTTTTACTGACATGAAGAACATCTGCAGTATCGTCAACTCTAAGCTCAGGCAGAGACATGATTGTTGGTCTTAAAGGACCGAGGTCCTTTCCAGATGCACTTTGTTTGTAGGGGGAAAAACAGAGCTGGATCACAACTCCACCCATGGGATTGAGATGGTTTGAACAAATCACATAGGTTTCAAATAGTTCACAAATAAAAATGAGAACACTAGAACAAGGTGAGACTTGCTGCAGAGATTCTTGTATCCCAGGATTTGTCTTCTACACACTCTGTTAGAACACAAACTTTAGCTCCGCCCTAGATATCCTCAGCCATATTGAAAAAATAAGTAGCTTTCAGCCCTCTCTCTCATGCCTAGTTCTTGTTCTTAGTAACTAGATAACAATTGATTACTATTGATTGAATAAATAAATAAAATTCAATTAGACTGAATACCCTATCAGACTGTGTCTGTTCTGTTGGTGATTAATATTTGCAAAGTGCTTTATAACGATGTCACAGGTATTTCTTCTGCGAACGTTACCTGTATGTTCTAAGTCAGAGAGTACTTTCCCAAAGTTCCTTAGTTCGTCAAAAACAACAATAAAATCAGTTTGCTCATACAATGAACACTCATTATTAAAGAGCTAAACTTGTTTGCGTTTCTGCTCTTTCCATCCGCGGCAAATCAACAAACAGACCTCCTTCAACCCCCCAGTGACTTGCCCTTTGAACTGTGCAAGGGAGCTATGCAACTTGGGCACTTGGGAGGGAGGGGGGGTGTTTGTACACGAGGAGGCTAAGATAAAGTCTTGCAACAACAACAAATGGCTATATTCAGTCATCAAGTCAGCGCCCCCCGGTGGAGGGGTGGGACTTTGGGGATGTTTGACAAGAGACCATATCTGCTCCCGCTTATCAGATCTACAATGAAACATGGGGTGGGGAAGCCGCCGTCCCTAATGAGTCTAGTCTAAATAGAGAAGCAATTTCAACAGCCCAGTAGCTGAAATAAACCCTGTGTACGGATGGTCTATAGCCTTAGGGCTCTTTTGTGGCCATTTAAGGGAAAATGTCCATTACTGCGGGAAGAAGAGTTTACCATGTTTCTTCCTTTTTTCAATCAGGGAAACACTCTAGGTTGGTATGGTGGCTCAGTGGCTTACATCAGTGTCTCCCAACCCAGTCCTTGGGGAAAGCTGGGAGGGAGCAAAAATGTGTACTGTCTGAAAGGGAGCCAAAACAAGGATTGTCTGGGGGTCCCTGAGGAACAAACTGGGAATCATTGGGTTTAATTTTACTCTTAAATTAGCCAGTCTTTGGGGTATGGTCATACCCCAGAGCCACTTTAGAGGACTATAGAGCAAAATTAATGCCACCTAAGGGTTAAATGGATTGCAGTTAGGTCCAGAGGTATGTTGTTCAAAATAATCAGTGATAGATTGTCTATACTCCGCAGTTGTGTGTGTGTGCCTTGGGATGGGGTAACATTGGGGTAACATGTCCTGAGTGAATCCCTGCCATGTGCCCTATGCTGACTGGGATAGGCTCCAGACCCCCCCACCCCCCCAAGCAGGATAAGCAGTGCAAATGTGGATGGAAACAGTCCAATAAATTCATTGTGAAAGAAAACTGGCTTAAAGGCAAACTGATTTGACAGCTTCATCCAACTGCGTCTTTCTCACGTTGCTCCTGGTCTGTGTATCACCACATCAGGCACTGAAGGTCAGGCCCTGCATTTCTCGCTGGTTGCGTACAGCCAGACACTGTGCTCCTCTGTCACAGGTAAAGGTCTTCTTCTTTCAATATCGGGCATCTCAGTCCTGTGTGTTAACCCTGGGACAATGTTTCTCGACCCAGTCCTTGGGGAAACCCCAGACAATCCACGTTTTTGCTCTTTCCTAGCTCCTGGTAGGCAAAAATGTGGACCATCTGTTGGGACCGTCTGGGGGACCCTGAGGACCAGGTTAAGAAACACTGACCTAGGGGATCTACAATACTGCTTACTTTGCTTTCAACAACTAGTCAAGAGAACCACTCTAGGATGTATATTAATTAAGAACGGATCTGGAACAGCGGTGCAAAACACCTTTCCATTGCATATTCCAAGGAAAGCAGGCTGAAAACATCAACTTCACAGCCCAGATTCCTATAAAACTGCAATTGGGTCAAACATAAAGAGCCTTAATAAGCAAACAACTGGTTTCACTGTAGACCCAAGAAGATCTTAGAACAGGCTTACCTTCAGTGTCAAATTCAATGACAGTGCACTGGGACTGACTTCTACTCCAGGGGCAAAAATACACAGATCCACCCTCAGTGATGCTTAATTGGCTGGTGTTGGCTTTGGGAGCACCAACCAAAATGCTGACACTGCAAGAAATGATATTGATAACAGTCAATGACAAAACCCAGCAAGTTTTCAGCTTGGTTTAACTAAGAGACAAGCTTAAGTTATATTTAACAATTAATTTTACGCAAAAAGTTTTTTGACTACTTCATGTTGATATTCCTAGTCTCAAGCTTGTTCAACACCATCAGACCTTTGACATCACTGTTGCTGTATCTGGGACACTGACTATCAGTAAGTAAACAGGCTACCCAGCAACACACCATTGATCTTGTGTGCTCTGCCACCTTCTGTGGTCAAGGGTCAGCCCAAATGTCCTCACAAAATTCATGAGCTGAGAATTCCTGAACTCAAGGACACATCAGCCCCTTGTTGACCCCAAGCTGGTTTAAGCAGGTATCAGCAACAGTTTTACGCAATCAGAAGCACATGGTCACCTTCCAGTTAAAGTGTAGCACCATAAAACATGGTCTTTTGGGGATTTGTCAACACTTGCCTTAATTGAATTGAAATTAAATAAGCACAAGTAGTTTTTTATTCTGGATGAGCAGATGATCATCAGGAGGAGATCACTGCAGGAAAGTACAACAAGGTCCTCAAGGGTACACAATCTTAAATTAGAGCAGCTCTCAAGCTCTCTCATAGTCTTAGCTCTTAAAGAGAAGTGAGACGGAGGTTAATTTCTAAATAATCACTAAGATCTGCAACAGATTTTGACAGTTTGGTAACAATTTTTGCAAGTTGCAAGGAATTACTAATGTGACATCACTAATCAATAATGTCATGTTATAGATTAATACTATTAGCAATGACATCCTACTCTGTGGTTGGAGTTCCTGACTCATGATGTCAAGGCTCCTCTTCTTTTCAAGAACCAAAACTTACCTTGCTCCATTTCCCCACATCCCCTGGGATAAGGTTTAGTTCAAAGGCTTGTATCGACTTTTGAAACTAACAACCTGATGTGCCACAAAATCCACCTAATCCAGACTTGCAGAGGAGAGACTGAACTTGTTTATACTTAATATTTGCAAAAGACTTAAATGATCAAATCACCAAAACTCGAGTGACCCTCCAAAAAGTTCATGAGCCTTGTGGGGCACAGAAAAGATGCATTTGTGCACTGCAAAGCCAGAGATCAGGCTTCTCAAACTCATTTGGACTATGAGGATGTGGTGGGTAATTTGTGGCTACCACAATCAAAACAAGACATGCTCAAGGCAAAACAAATTAGAGGAGGTGTTACAGCTACCTCTTCAGTGTCTGACCCTGACCTTTTCAAACTGGATAACAAGGGGACAAAACAGCACATTTGTTTTCCTAGATAAAAAAAACAGCATTTAATTTTCACAGTGTTTCATTTTCAGGCTAAACCCCAGCCACTGAAAGGTCTGTGCAGCCCTGGACATGAGTAATGACAATCCCAGAAAAGTCTAGCCGTCACTGTCTGACATTCATAGCCCGCTCTGACATTCTAGGGCCCGGATGTCTGGAAAGCGAGGAAGGTGTCTTCGTGGCACGGCTGGCAGCGTCTGAAGTGCCTTGAGGCCCCAACATCCGCTTGCCTCATTCTCCCAAGCTTTCAGAAACCCCTTCACCTGTGAAACCCCTAACATCCTCCCAAGTCCTGCTCTAAACCAAACTGTAAACCATCAGAGCGGCTTTCTCATTTCCATCAGACAGAAGTGATAAACCCTTCTAAGAAGGACTGTGCCTGCTTTTCCTACCGTTTCCAGTCTGCTGCCTTACCAGTTCTGCCCTTTGCCACTACTATAGCTTCAGCTGTCCAGGGCCAAATGCTGCTTCCTGAAGAATGACTTCAGACTTTCATAAACAGTTAAACAGCCAGAAAGCGAGTCAAACTTAAAGTCAGACTTTATCGAAAGGAATAGAAAAACAAACAAAATAACTTGTCTTCATTGCACTGTAATATTTCTGTACTTTATCACTCATTGCCAATTTCCAGTTCTGTTCTGTTCTAAACATCTTCAGCTGAATGAAATAACTAAACTAACTTCTACTATTTTTCAACAAAACTTCTCTCTAAAACTGTGCCAAGATTCTAATCAAACCAAAAACGGGCAAATGCTTTAATCAGCATAACGGAAACACTTCTGGGACAAGATCTCGCCCCTCAGACCTAATACACCGGTAGATAAAAATCTGTGTGTAGCTCCAATGAAAGAAAATTGGAATTTAATGGGTTTTATCACTACTGAGCATCTATTTGGCCTCCAGGACCAACCCTATGGCCCTACTAGAGGGCAGCAGAATGAGGTTTTGGAATCAGAAACTGGTAAAAGTACTGAAAAAGGCACAGTTGGTGGCCAGGCGCAACACATACATCCAGCCTGCCACGATCCCAGGGTGTGAGAGAGCGCCAGGCTGGATGCTGAGCAGAGCAGTTGCGGTCGGATGCATTTTGCTGTGCCAGCGGCTTCAAAGCAAACGCACGGCAACATGTGCCATTATTACTATAAATTAGATGAATGTTTACCACCGTACACAGGCACATGGTCCTAATGTAACTGATGCAAGGTCTTACTACACATTTTAACACCCAGGCAGGCACAATCCAATCAGACTGTTGGAAATGGTCATTTGTGGGCCATTGCTTCATAACAGCGCCTGTCTGGATCAAGGCTAGGAAAAGACTGATGGTTCCTCAGCCCAGTATCTGAGGTGAAATCCATACTTACCACCAAGAACCAGTAGAAAGAGGCCCTGCTTTTTAGATATTGTACCAAACTGAAGGTAACTTGCATTAGAACTCACCCTCGCTTTTCATTCACCAGTAAAGATATCACAGCCTTGTTTATGGAAGTCATGAGTAATTTCCTTGGGGGATGGGAGGGGGTTGACGGAAACCCATTCTGAGGTCTGAACCACGACGCTTGTAGGCTGGCCACCTACATCTTCAGGAGGCAGCCGAGGGCTTCTCGCTTAATTGTTTGGGCTGAGAGATCATTACGGCGAGAAAGCTGCTTCATGAGCATATGGAACTGCCTTGTTAGTGGCAAACTGTAAGTATGGGACAATAAAAGAGGTATAATAAATGGCACTCATTCTGATTTGTGGGAAAATTAAATTAACAACTAGCAAATAAAATAACCCAAATTTAACTCCACTCCAGACTCCAGGGAAACTGCTGATGTCAGCATGTCTGCTCCTCGCCAGTTTATGACCAGGGTTAAAACAGGTAATCAAATGTCTAATCAAAAGTTTAGCTCCTGTTAATTAAAAGACCTTTTTCCCCCTTTTCCACTGTTAATGGTCCTCTGCTCAGCCAAAATGCTTACGCTTCTCACATGCTCCGCTAATCGCTCAAAGCTAAAACGGCATGAGTTTGTAACTGTGCTCTCCACACATCCAGGGTTGCAGCTATCATGTCAGCTGAATATTACACCAGCAGAGTACAGACGGCTATTACACTGTGATGCCTACCAAACAAAGACTGTCCTTTTGCAATTATGCTGCATGAGAGATAACACAAGCCACTGTCACCTTGTGTCCTGAGACCGAAAACTACACCAAGAGAGAAGGAAACCAGAGAAGCAGAACCAGCAGAGTCCCACCAAGACCAAATACAGTACATTGATTTCCATGCTAGAAGAGGTCAGGTCAGGTTGGGGAGCATGCACTGGTACAGTGCTTTGCCACCACCACCACCACATGACGAAGCAACTCGGCATCCCAGGTGGTGACCCCCCGAGGCCGACGCGTGGTCCAATCCCACCCACCGGAAATGGCCATCTATCTGCCAAAGCCGGGTGTTACATGGGCGTACCCTTGGCCTGATCCAGCTGCTTGGGTCCTCAGCAATGAGGATCCTTCAAGCCGGATCACTCCCTAGGGAACACACCACATAGTGCTGTAACTGACGCTCCCTCATGATGCAGGTAATGTGCCTCACTTGGGACTTTGTTAGCAACCGCTCGTTCGACATAAACCCAAACCAGTGGCATCCAAGGACTCTCCAAAGAGACACTGTACCAAAGGAGTCCAGTCTTCGTCTCAGGTCACTGGATAGCGTCCATATCTCACAGCTATACAGCAAAAGGTGGAGTGCCAGGACTCTAAAGACTGGGACATTTCCCCTTTTGCAAAGCTTGGGAACACCACACACCTCTTTCCAGTGACCTCATGACCCCCCGGGGCTATGCCCAAGAGGTCATTAATGGTCTGGATCCTGGTTTTTATCTAGGACACTTGCAAACCCAGCCACTCAGACTCAGTCGCTCAGTCATGTTAGGGCCATGGAAATTGAATCACATGGGGGCCCTGTATAGCATTAGGAGTCCCATAGAAAAAGCAGGATATCCACGTAAACCAACGAATCACCTGCCTGCAACACCCTGACTTCCAATTTCACCATGAGACCAAAAATAAAAATTCCAACAAACATGAAATTCCATCAAAAATGGGACCCCTAAGGCTTCATCTTAAGTCCCAGCGAAATACCCCCATTCGGCCACTGCTATAGCAGCCATCTTACATACAACCCAGTGACTTTAACAAAGCAACGCTTACATACATTGGAAAAGATAGTTCTATCAGAGCCGTACTAAATAAATAAGAGAGAATGGAAGACACCAAGCACAGTGAATCAGAGCCCCCCTTCCTACGACGTGAGGGAGAATTTTCAGCCAGAGAAGCCACTGGCTACAAAGACTGACCCATATGGGGCGGTGGCTTCATTAGGGCAGACACCTGGTCTGAGCCCCAGCCAGCGAGGAAAGCCAGTGTAGGAAAGTTTTGGCAGAGCAATTACATTACATAATAGCTGCTTTCCACTCAACCATCTTTAAAAACCACTCAATTACCGACTCTGGTGTGGCTCCAGTATCATATTTTGATTATTGGAGTTTAGTTCTTTGTTAGCTAAGACCAACATTAGTTTTACAATGATAATATACTAAAAGAAAAATTTTAAGCAGGAAACCAATACGAATTGCAGCCACGAAATGGATCTTGAGCCAACTGGCTCACAGTAAAAGTTTAAGAGCTCAACTTCCATGACTCAGCACGGCTAGCTTGCTGCTATGGTTCGTTTACCAATCATAATGAAGGGCTAAATTACTCCATCTTAAAAAACATGCAACCAGCAAACACACAAGCTAACCCAGCTATGTGCGCACTGCTGTATAAAGCAGAAGCACACGGCAATCTTCATGTCTGTGGGCTCCTGTCCAGTCTGACCTCAACAAAACGTGGCCTTTGTGTCAGCTAGCAGCCTGGGGAGAATTTGAGGAGAAACAGACATCTTGGATGTCACTCCAAAGAGCCTGAAATCACCAACTTTTTATGTTCTCATCAGCACAGGCCAGTTTCTCTCTTAATAAATGAAACATGAGGCTTAACAGGCACATATATTGTACCTGAATAATCAAAGGCAGTATAGAAAAAAGAAAGGATCAGTTATAAGTTCTCTTCCTCATAATGGCAGAGCCCATTACAGCCTTCATGTATAACTAATATGTACAACCACGGTCATTCCACCGTGATTATGAGCCCTCCTCCAAATCAGTAATTCCTAGGTGTGATACATTAACCATCTTTTAATAATAATAATAAGTTTTATTTATATGGCGCCTTTCTCACACTCAAGGATGATTTTCCCCTTGTTAAGCTTGTAGCATCCTTAGCACAACTGCACCAAATTCATACAAGGGCGGGGAAAACTGGCAGATATGAATAAATCTTCAATGTGGTGGAAAAAGGCGGATATCGCCTCAAAACACCATACAAAGAGGCCTTGTACCTTTCTGTAAAGTGACATGTACTGGAATAGGCTTCTGAATAGCTGCCTTAATACACCACATTTACAGCCTCCCTCTCAGCCCAGCCAAACATTTCTGCCATGCTTAATAACACTAGGGTATCTTGTTGAGGTGAATGAAGAACAGATAACATCAGCCTCTTTAGGGGAAGGCGATTATTTGTCAACACATAACAATGAAATGTGTCCTCTTGCATGAGAGATAGCAGTGGGCAGCTAATCCAGCACACTGGGAGCAGTACATTGCTCAGGGCACCAGCAGGTCAGGGAGTTCAACCAGCAAACTTTCGATTGCAAGTTTGCTTCCCTAACCATTAGGCCACCACAGTCCTCCTCCTTGAGTTCCCAATTTGACCCTGGTTCCAATATTTGTTGAGTCACATCCCATTTTTTTCACACCCCACTCCATTTTCCATTTCAGGGAAATATTAACACAGACATTATTTATACCGTTGTACATGTGACTGCTTATGTCATGGTAAATTCTGTTTCACAATCACACAGTAGAATCACAAACCAGGGGTCGATGGTTCCTGTTTTTGCAATAAAACGCACAGCCGAATTTCACAAAATATTGTGGCGTAATACAACATGTCAGGGTGGTGAGAGTGATTTTTCTGTGTGTGCAGGGAGCATTTAAGGCGTTAGTTTCAAAGTAGCCTTCTAATACTTTGATTGCTTTGATACACTTTATCTCACTGATGTGGAGCACCTTAAATGCGACTGCCATTATTATTAAACTCATCTGTCTTTATAAGAAAATGTAAAAAGAGGTTCTTCTGTAGGTCATCACAAATAGGGAAGAACACAGGAAATTAAGCAGTAAAATTCTATATTTGTGGGAGGCTGGATTATAATCAGCACAATTGCTGCATTTAACCCAAATTGAACCACATTAGAGATTATATCTACCTATCCAGGGAGCAGGGCAATCATGAACAAAGCCACTCCAAACCTCTCTGCCAAATCAGCCCCAGGCAACCCAAAAGAAAAGCCAGGCAGAACCCGAGCCAACATGCTCAGCTTCCTTTTCCATGTTCGCCCAGCTCAGCTCCATACTCCACCCAGCAGGCAGGAGCCCACCTCCCCATAGGTCTCACTCCGAGGGCCAAATGTGGAGCATCGCACAGCCGTCTTAACCGCAATTCAAAAAATGAAGGAGAGAAGTGACTTCTAAAATGAATAAAAATGCAATGAAGCTAAGCAGTTTCATGCTAGTACAAAACATAACCCATTTCCCAGTTTTTTTTTGATGATACATTACTGTGGCATACAGTACGATTGTATAATCCAACACAAAAGTTTTATTGTGTCATTGAATAAATGGAGTAAAATTGTCGTTTTAATTGCGACATAACGTCCGGTCAGTGAGAATGAAGCCTACTGGTTACCATTGATATTCATGCCGCTGGCACTGATGGACAGAGGCAACAGTCAAGGGTATGACATCACAAGTAATGAACAGATACAGGAATATTTACATCACTAATATTTGTGTGAGTGGGTGCTATTGTTTCTCACAAATGTTGCCCATTACTGTGAAAGAGACCCAATGTCCAGGCAGGAATTTCCCCAAAATGAGGATACTGACAAATCAGTGACTGCTTGAGACTTTAGCATAGTGGTGGGTATAAACACCGCTGAATTGTTAATTGTATGAAGGAAAGGTTTCACAAAGAACAGTAACATTTCACTCAATGTATTCCTGGTGGATCAGCATGGATATTGGTTACGCAGACAGTATGAGTTTTGTTCCCCCAGGTTCAGTCATGCCTTGGGCAGTGTGTGCCTCAGCAGATTCATTCTCTGTGTCTGTTCTGAGGGTCAAGATTTCATTTTTATCTCTACTGGGCCCTTGAGCAAGGCCCTGAACCCAATCTGCTCTAGGGATGCTGGCTGGCCCAGCTCTCTCATCCTCACTTGCATGTTTCCTTAGACAGAAGTGTCCACTAAATAAATAAATGTAATAAAAATGAATACAACCCACAACCTGTAGAGGTTTGGAGTAATTGCTGCAGCATTTGATGCCCATCATTGAGCATTACATAACATTCTAAAGCCCACCAACCTCAAAAGACACCCATCACTATCAAATCCCAAAAGGCAATGCATGAGTAATGAGGGATGCTGGTTTAGGCTACATACCTGCGCCAATTGACCTGCACACAGTCACACTTACCCTGTCCTAAAGGGAACTGCATTTAGACTGAACTGTGGCTGCGTCAGCTCAGTCACCTCTGCTTAGGAAAGCAGGATTGTCAAGAACCCACTGGCAAATCACACATTTGTCTGTGTGTATTCAATGCTGAAATTGAGGAATTTAGGTCAGATAGCTCTTTTCCCTCAACCTCATCACCGCACAGCGACATCAGATGGTTGAGCTGACAGATAAATCCTGCTGTAACCAGCTGACTGACAATGTGCTAGTCAGGAGTGTAGCATGCTAATCATCTGGCAAAAAGCAGCATGAAAATGATGGGGAGCCCTTCAGGGTTATCCAGCCATACCAATTAGGAAAACATAAAGGACAATGTAAATGTCTTATGATTTATTTCCCAAATAAAGAAAAACACAATTTTTATGATCAAGGCAGTGCTCTGTGCAATATAGCAGCCCTGATAAACTTCTCTCACTCCCACTATTTGTGGAGCATGCCTGGGGAGAGGCGAATCAGAACCAGTGCCCAAAACCGAACAAATTCTGGGTTGAACTCAAACCAAGGGCAGTGCTGAATGTGTCTCTCAAAAACATCAAGCACTAAGAAGAAAAAAAAATCAGAACCATTCCAGAAATCACAAACTAAAAAAACAAGCTAGAATGAATGGAAGACAAAGACACTCACACCTCCATCACTGCAGATTGCAGTGGTATCTCAAGTATGTCTTCTTATACCACTTCAAACCTGTTAGCATGAGCTAATTTGTTACCGGACATGAATTATGAAACAGACGGTCGCGAAAATGCATTGTACAGCTGTGAGGAGTGCTACAGACAAATATCGAGGTCGGCAGCTGTGCAGCCCGCAGCTGGAGACACTGAGCACTGCAAGGCCATGACAGGGGTCTGTGCTACGGCGATTCCGGGCGGTACGAGAGACCGAGCGAACTAAACCCCCTCTCCAGTGCATGATCAACACCTCAACTGAGCTTTTCAAGAGATGCAAAAACTGATCGCTTAAGAACCGGCAAAGCTTTAAAACTTAGTTCTAATCATGCACTTTTACATCTAAAGTGGAAGTACAGTACCCACAACTATGCATCTGTAATTTGTATCATTTTGACTTTAGCCTGTTCACATCACACCCAGCGTTTAATGCTGCTTTAACAAATTACACATCCAATGCTTTGCCGCTCATACAATAAGGCATGGGTAAATTTTAATGAAGCAATTGGTTAAAATCTAAACTGCGTTGGTTCAAACATCAAATCTACTTCGCGCTGCGCTAAATTCTCGGAGAGCCCACAGTTCGCTATTAAACTTTCAGAAATTACATTCTTGCGAAACTCTTACTCTTGATCATTGAATTGACTGGAATAAGGCCCTCGCGGTTTGAGAAAGAATCAGAACGTAAGTCCGCCGTGTTTCTATTCGTAATGCCGGGGAATGCCGATCAAATAACACTATGCATTAATAGGTCAGCAATATAGAACACAATCACGAGGTCCCCTAGTGTCCACTGTCGAAATCGATAACTACGCCTTCCACCCCCGAAAAAATATACTTATTAGTTTGGCTTCGGTTACAAGCAAATGTCGTCTTTATGTATTGGGTTGCTTTAGAAATCAGCTGCCAATTAGGCACGTTGCGCTGAGATTCCCAAATGCCCATGTGCAGAAGCAGAGAGAAAGCGAATTTGGATGGTGAATTTAAGCAAAATTAATGGAAAGAGCTGGTCGACTTGATGCATTACATTGAATAGTAAACAATTCTTTATTGAATCATCGTATAAACCATACTGCTGTGTATATATATATATATATATATATATATATATATATATATATATACACGTATAAAATAATCGGTCACGTCAAACACATTATTTAAAGTAATATATCGACCAAGACAGGCTGGTCGATTTCAAAATTATGTTGATATAAATTGTTATTGAGGCTTCTGGATGCATGTTCATAAATATCATTGCTTGCGTAATGCAAAATGAACAGCATCTGTAACAGGGTGTAACAGTTTTGAATAAGAAAAGAGTTATGAACTGCTGTAATATGTAAGAAATAAGTGTTATTTCCTGCAAAAATTAGCCGTCTATACTACTACTGTAGTAATAATTCCCAAACAGCCAAATATGCCTATCTTGATGTGTTTCCGGATACTCTCACTCACAAAGTCCCAGGCTTTGTAAAAACGCATATTATGCAGAAACCTACCTTGAGGAATTGGCTAAGTAAAACTCCACGGAATAGCCGAAGTAACTGCCTTTAGGTCCAGAGTACACAGACGGGTTGCTCACGTCCAGATTAAAAGCGGCGCACCACGGCAAGAGAGCCACTGCAAAAGTGCTGGCAAAGGCTCGAAGCGCAAAGCCGCATGAGAGAAACTTCTTAAAACTTTTCGACAGACGTCTTTTGAAACTCATTTTTTCGCTGAGTTCATTCACTACGTGTTTTCACCTCTGCGATGTATTAACTCATCCGGATTGTCTAGCGCGCATTCATAGTACTCGCGCTTCTTAACGTTGTTCGATCTGTCCCCTTCACTCACTCCTCTTTTCTCTGTTCTAACTCTACCCGCTGGATTGGATGGAGTATTGGAGAGAGGGAGCCCAGGAGGGATCCCCCACCCATCCCAACAAACATTGATGGGGAGGAGCTTTCGATTCACAAGAAAATCCTTAGGAGGGGCACAAAAATGAAAAAGTCCCTATGTAGCCATTCATTCGTCTTAAGAAATATCTCCTTCTGACCAAAGAAAAGCAAGCGAAACAGACTTCCGAAATTTTGTTTTGCGATCATTTTGCATATATCATCATAGAGGAACCAAAGTATGGGTATTTACCAATCTGGATGTGGACTAGTTTTGCATCAGAGCGCATGCAATAGAAATGTTAAACAGGGAAGCTTTCAACTTACGGCATACCGCTATTTAGGGCTGCACCACCGTTCTGGCAAAATGCGGAATTTTCCCGGTGGGCCGATGGGTACATGGGGAAAAAGTTATTATGGGGACCCACCCCCAGGTCTGCAAAATGCATGAAATAATGTGTTATGCTCCCCCCTTTTTCCATCTGTCTTGGGGCTGTGGGGTATTGCAAAGTTTAGGGCTGAGTTTTAATCCCACTGCAGCCCATCTGACACTTATAGATTTTTTTGATACCATAACATTGATATTGTAATAAGTGTAGCTGTCCCAACCCCCTTTAAAAAGACATCCCTCCACCCCTTCCAGATACAACTCATCAATAATCACATAGCAGGTACTCTTCACACCCCTCACCACAATATATTTAGCATATACACTGACTAGTTTTACATGAATTTAAATGAAGGTTCTGAAATAGGGGAATGGTGCCCCTGATTCTGATTCAACAATTTGAAAGATAATTCTAAGGGCCTCTGACTGATAGGGGCCCTAACAATTCTCAAACATAAATGGATTGGTCCGAGTTGAGGGCCCAAAATGATACGTTTTCATGGGGTCCATAATCTGTAGTGGCACTCCTGAATTGAATGACAACATTTCACTGTTCGTACTTATCACAAAAAATACATTAAAGGCTTATGCTAATGAGTACCCAATTTTCACTTATTGCAGTTTGAGTTATCATTATTCATTCAACTTTAACTGGTGCTTAGCAGCTAGCAGCATTGCTCAGTTTGGCCACAGTCCCACTTACTGGTACTGTGAGTACTCATTCAGATACCTAGAAGGCAATGCCATACGTTTTCCACTGAATGGAAATGTTTTTTTCATGGGCCATTACTGAAGTCTGTCAAAAACATAAACCCTGAACCGAACACTGAGTGTGCAAGTCTCAGCGTCTGGCCTTTGCGTTTCTGAAACGATTTGCTAAGATTTTTAAAAATACACTGCTTAAATTTCTGATGCAGCTTAGTCTGTTGGTTCCTCTCTAATGCCGTCAAGGAACCCATTGGGATGCGAGCTGGTTGTAGGTGCTTAATTTTTTTACATGCTCAATGAAATTAAACTATGCCAGAACTT
Organism: Petrocephalus schoutedeni; assembly: GCA_026780765.1. Classification (NCBI taxonomy): domain Eukaryota; kingdom Metazoa; phylum Chordata; class Actinopteri; order Osteoglossiformes; family Mormyridae; genus Petrocephalus; species Petrocephalus schoutedeni. Next base: position 1,410,944 of record JAODKL010000112.1, read on the forward strand.
TTTGTGTTTGCTACAGTAGTTAATGCTTCAAAGACTCCCTCAGGCGCACTGCACAACAAAAACATTTTATAAGCGCAAATCTACATAAAGCAACTGATCTGAAATTAGAATTGGCACTGAAAAAGACAGAATATATCCTAGCCTACATCTGTATTTTAGGGATGCATTAAAGCTTTAAAACAGACATAACAAAACTTGTATTCCAACACACTCTTGTGTGCAATTGGAGATGTACTGTCCTTTGTCTGTCTCCTTTGAATGAGCGTGACCATCTCCAATGAAACTAACAATTTCGTTCTGGCCAACGACAGTGAAATTGAAATAATATCCCCCACCAACCCATAGCAAGATTATTTCACCAAGGCTCATCTGTACTAAGTTAAGAAACAGCTGAAATGACACACACATACACACCATGTTCAAATTACACTCTCAACAACTTTGCTGAGGGCAAAGCTCGGCTCAGCCACTTTCTGCTTTAGGTAATAAAAGAAATTATACTGTCCTTATTTTTTCTTCAATTCTGTTTAACTTGGATTCATCGTGCAGTTTACTTTCCTGTAGTAGTTAACCTTCCTTCTGGAAAACTTTGACTTTCTTTTATTGTACAGCTCTCAGGACCAATTGAGACATTTTAATGTTTTCTGAAGTTAAAATCCATTTTTTAAAAGTTTTCACCTAAATAAACACAAAATATAAAATCTTCAACATAGCAACTAGACAACTCTCTGTAAAGGGCAGGGATGGGTAAAAATGGTCCTTCTGCCCCAGCAAAATGACATGGAGCAGAGGACTTGCAGACAGTATGATGACACGGCATAATGAAAGGACGATCCTGGTGTGGCTGACCGAAAACCAAGGGATTTCATTGATAAACTGAACTTGACAAAACCAGAAACAAAGGCAAGAGAGACACATCAAAAAACGCAGGGAAAAACAAGGGCTGAATACAGGGTATTAAACAAAAACTTATTGAGAGACTGGTAGGTAGCATATGCAACCCATTGAAGGATCAGGACATGGGCAGTCACAGATATATACAGATAATGAAACTAGATGATAGACAGGTGAGAACCATAGACAATTAACCAAACACTAGGAACTAAGAGTAATGAGAAACAGATGAGGGTATTTATAATTAATCAAACATTAGAGAATATGGCTACAGTGGAGACATGGGGAACAGAGGTGAAAATTACAAACTATATGCAAACTAGCAAAGAAACAAGAACAAGGATTCATACAATATATAAATTAACAAGGTGTAAAAAACACACAGTCCCACACAGTTGAGGTTATCCTCTAGTTAGCTTAAAACCCATAATGTAGGAGGTGTTTAGTTCTTAGCTTCCCCTGTACTTCACCCAGCGGCGCAATAGCCCAGGGATTAGGAGAACACGCTAGGAACTAAGAAAGGGGCTACAACACTGAAGAAAGACCAGGATGACCAGTGACACCTGCTGGCCAAATAGGGAAACTGACAGAATGGGACTAACACTGACAGAGGGAATATGTCCAAAAGTTTTAAGGCTTATAAGATAGTCCACTGGGAAAACAAGTTCAAAAAATACAAACAGCAATCAGACAAGGAGAAACAAAGAACCCACATAACACAACCCTTGTTCTGTGTGCTTGCCACTCTCACACTGCTGTGGCCCACTCCAAAAAGTTACCTTGGAAGCATCAGAGAGGCTTCACCTTGAGTGAGGTAAATGGAACGCTGCAGAAGAAATTATCACAACCAAGAAGAGCTAGACTGCAATTGCATGTGGAAAACAGGGTTAAAGGGGCTGGAGGTAGAAGGGCAGCAGGGGGGGGGGGGGGGGGGGGGGGGGACTAGCAGAGCTTGGCTCCACTAAAACAAGTCTTCAATCGCAAACTGGATGTTTTTGGTGTCCCTGCTGACTAGGGCTGTATCAATGAACCGTGGCACGATATTTTCGGAAGTCAAAAATATGACAATACGCATTGTAGGGATGTAACAATGCACCGCGTCACAAAATAATTTATTCATGTTAAAGCGAAGGGCGCAATAGGCATAATCTCAGTTCTGCTTTGCAATTTTATTTTTGTATCTTTACACTGAAGTCTGCAGACTAAGGAAAATACCACAAGGAAAAAAAGAAATGGCTTTAAAACAGCTTTTTTTTTAATGTACATGCCCATTTTCAGTCAGTGCAAGAGCTTAGTTTGTTTTCAGAAAAGAGTATATCGGACCGAATCATGAATACACTGTATCGTAATACCCCTACTGCTGATGGATCATCTTTTGCCAGTCAAAACCTTCAGCTACCTCCATTGTTAAACAGCAGCACGTGAGCTGACAACTATGTGTATGTGCTGGCGGCACAGGAGATCCATCAAAATTACAATGAAAGGCATTATGCTACAATAAAAGTCACTGACTGCTTTCAAAAGAAAACAATTTCTTGTACTTGCTGCCTACATAACGACAATAAAGGAATTCTCTTCTATTCTAATGTACACCTTACTTTTAAAACCAGTTTTGGTGTGAGATAGACCAGCTTGTGAACTTCAATTTATACTAACCTGGCATATACTGTATATAACAATCCAGAAATATTAGGTTAACCCTCTGGGGTCCGAGGCCTCTCGGCCAGTTTCAGGTAGTTAACATTTTCAAATATTTCACCCATCTAAGAA